>JANSTX010016764.1:0-17001 GCA_027564355.1 Penthetria funebris
TATATATAAATCACTCGTTTAAACTGAAACTGATGAGGTACATTTGATTACTGTGATAGTATTTTCAATGTAAATAGTTCAACACCCTCATTTATTTCACCCAATTTTTCTATCAGAAATCTTTTGCTTTAGAAAATTTGCGATTTTTAGGTGGGCATCGGCTACAATATATCCAAATACAACGTTTATAAATTATTCAAAAATTTTCTCAAGACATATGATCCTTACCAACTTGTACCAAGCAATCACTCTCAATCCTTAATATAATTGCGTTTAATAGAGTACATCAATTATAATATTCTGACATTTTAAATTTTAAAAAAGATGAATAATGTCCAATATCATATTCAGATATTCAATTCAGTAGTTAAACCATTAAAAAGATCAGTGTAAGTTAAACCATTAAAAAGAGCAGTGCTGTTTTGTGACTTAACAAATATAGAGATGGTGAGTTTCCAAATTTCAATAAATTTGAACATATTGTGCTTAAAAAAGATGAATAATGTCCAATATCATATTCAGATATTCAATTAAGTAGTTAAACCATCAGTGTAAGTTAAACCATTAAAAAGAGCAGTGCTGTTTTGTGACTTAACAAATATAGAGATGGTGAGTTTCCAAATTTCAATAAATTTGAACATATTGTGCTTAATTGCCATCCAATAGCAATTCATCAACCTGTATACCTTATAAGTACATAGTAAATGCAAGTGTAATCACCGTAAATAAATATGAGTAGTTTTTGAGTGATCAGTCAGTATAATTTTGATGAATACTACTTTTAATTAAATCCACTAGAAATACTATAAAATATTGAAGTCTAAGGATGAAAAAAAAAAACAATTGATTAAATGTTACATGTATGTTTATGGACAGAAAAACATGTAGTTGCAAATATATTATAGTTAAGATTCCAGGTTGTTGGGACAAAAGTAGTTCATAAAATTCTCACATAGTTTAAGCAAAACAATTAAATTTAGAAGTTTCTGAAGAGCTTTAAAAAGGGACACACATTAAAATCGTTATAATATATTGTATTACGAATAATTTCTATTTGCTTACATAAAACATTTATATAAATTAGACTAATGTGAAGCATTTAAACTTTTACCTTGAATATAATTTTTCCATCATATTGTTATAATTCACTTTTAAGCTAGTAGAGTCTATTCTTCCCTATTTTATACTTGTTACAGCTATAGGAAGTACAGGATTTAATCACCGGTAATTTAATCCCAATATATAATTTTAACCTTTCATTATAGATATGGTTGGCATTATAATAAAGTTTTTCAAAGTAATTGCTGTTTAATTTTTTTTTTATTTTTTTATTTTAACAAAGTTGACATGCGGCAATTTTAAATTAGGGGATGATTTAATTGGAATTAAAGCAGAATATTTGATTATATTATATTATACAATATATATAAAAATATGTGTAGGATTAGTAATATACCTTAATTTAATAAAATCATAGATTAACAAATGAGCAAATCTTTATTTTGTTATTCTGAAATTATCAACCCTTTTGTTTGAGTTCACAACTGAACTTAACGTCCAACCTCTCCGCTTTGTTCTTTTCACATCACTACAATTATCTAATGCGGAATTATAATTTTATGGGAATTTTGAGTTAATTATTATACATTACATTAGTATATAACACTCCATATACATTATTTCCCAATATGTGTATAACAAAACTGGATTGTAGATGGATATCTCAAACCATGCATTTATTGGATATTTAACTTTAACTATTATTCCAGGTAGAAATGCTGAATAACTTTTAATTTCAATTATATTTATTTGATGTTACATGCATAATAAAAACGGAAAATTAACATCAAAATGCTGTCCTATGCGCCCTTGAGACGTTGAGGTTGAGATGATGATTTTGAAACCAAATAAAGTGTTGATACAATTAGACTATTTCCAGTCAGTTCAACCATAATAAACTATATAATCATCATCTTAACCTTTACGTGACAAAAGCGCATAGAGCAGTTTAACGACGTTAGTTTCACCATTCCCAATAGATATTTAACATCATGTGCTTGAGATGGTTGTGCACCGAGTCTACAAAATAAGACATTAAAACTATGTGTTTGGCCACGAAATTCTAGATATAAATGACATATCCTTTAATCATTTTTTATGTTTCCATTTGGAGGTAATTATTGACTGGACTGGATGTTTTTCAGCCACTATAATGACCACCAGCAACTATCTATTTCAAAGGGTTATCTTTTATATTGAAATTTGTCAACTTATATATAATCACCAGTTAAACAAAAATATGGGAAAATTATTACTTGCACATATGCGAATATTTCTAAAATTGATTTTATATATTAAAATTTTATTACACACTAGTATGTCGTATCATTTTATATGATCCCTCTTGACATAATAATCCTATTAATGTTAAGTACATCATAATGTTTAAAATATTAAAAATAACATAAACCGTGGAAAAATAAAAGGGTTCAATAATTTTAATTTAATTTTTTGATGTATATATTCTTATATCCTGTTTGTATTTTAATAGCTAAAATGTGTATCAGATTTTCTTATATGTAATATTTTTGATTCATAAAAATAGTACTATGCTAAAGCATATTCCGATTATGTATTTCTGGACTACCATCATCTTAACCAGTTAAATTTAGTTGATGATGTAAATTAATGTGACAAATATCCAGTAGTATAGAAACGGCGGCGAAAGTCTCACCTTGGAAGTGTCGTCTAAATGAAAACGAATCATATTTAAGGGAAACAACAGTGGTCTTAATACTCGTAAAATACTGCCTTTTTTCGATTATGGTATAAATGGTATTATAACTGACTTCAATGTGTACAAACTTTTATATTTTTTTTTTAACACCTTAGCCTCCATGTACAATATGATGAAGTCCATGGATGAAATTGTAATGATAAAGAGACGTTTTTGTTTGGTTTAACATTTTATACATATACAATATCGCATTCGTATTGGTTATTAATTAATTAACGTACCACTAAATTCAAAACCTTTAATGTTACTTGGCATTCGAGAGTATTTTTCCTAGGATGCAATATTTTAGAAGTGTTTAAACCTATTATTATTAAATTCATCTCTGCCAAGTTTTATCTAGTTTGTTGGAATTGATGTCCAAAAATGATAGATTTACGTCCTGATGATGTGCTAACAGTATAATTTTGAGAGACTGATAAACTAAGAGACTCAAAGACTTATTGTAAGATGAACTAATATTTTATTGAAAAATTAATTGTCACAAATAATCATTGACGCGAACTAACGAATAGAAAAATTATTGCAAACTACGACATATCGATGAATTCAATTACTCAATTATAAAAAATTTATTATTTTAACATTTTCATTTTACAATATTGGCATTCAAAGTATTTAAATATGACAAATTCTTTGAAGCGAAATGGTGAAGATGTTCTTAGTTTCAGCAATTATGATGTGCAGGAATTGTTTAGTGGTGACGCATGAAATATTCATACTGCGGAGAAGGAACTTAAAATACAATATTTAAAACACCTATGTAAGATCTCTGTACGTATTTTATTACACTGGTGTTTTGAATATTGTATAATAGAAAGAGAATATTGTATAATATAAAGAGATTAAGAAAAACTCACGACACAGGATAAGTATAACTTCAAACCAACACACTAATTAAGATATTTATCTTTAAACAATTTTTAAAGAAATATTTCTTATTTTGGCCATACACTGTGGTATCCGGATCAATGACATCGTAAGATATGCGTTTAATTGCAATCGACAAGGTAGTAGCAGACCTGGTCGACCAAAAAAAAAAGTGACGACGAACTGTCTTTAATGTGGATGGTACCGTAATATTAAGATGTGGAGTGAAGTGATGATGCTGGTGGTTGTTCGTTGATACGTTATGATTATCTGTAAAATATCAATTATTAAAACACATTATAACACAGCGCTTCCCATAATAATATAAATAACTCTAGATATGCACTAATATTTCATCAATTTGGTGTTGATTGATGTTGAGGTTGTTTAATCTATAATTTATCTAACACTGCGAAACCAGCAGAAACACGATCAAAGTAAATGTAAGTGCTATGGTAAAAATATGGGTATATATTAGTATGTAGTTAATAGACTTGGTGAAGAAACCCCTCACCAACAACTATAGGTTGCTGTAAACTTACTATAGAATTATTCAAATGTTTAACCTATCAAGTACATGTTTAACTATATATTTTCAAACTTTCTTTCACCAACAAAGATGTTAAATTGCATTAAGTATTAACATTGATGTTATTGAAAACGAAATTAGAAATGATTTTACTTTGGTTGGATGTTTTTTATGCAGTCAAAACTTAATTATTTTATATAATATAAAATTGCACAAGCGGTGTTAGTCAAAGAAAATAAAACTACATCATAAAACTACATTATAAATCAACATTTGTATAATAGTTACCTATATGTGACACAACAAATAAACACTAATTGATATAATCTAATAAAAATATTTATTATAACACTATTTGAAGCAATAAATACTAAATTTGTCTTTAATAATTTCAAACGAACACATTTTATCAAACTATACATCAACACAAATGACAATTCTGACATCTACATAACAAGTTTTGCATGCAGCCCTTTTCATAAGATTTAATATAACAATTAAAATGTAGTACTTTTTAATAGAAACATAAATAATGGTCGAAAAATTAATATCCGAAAATTGAAAAAAAAAATAATTTCAAATTTCTAAAAAATTATTTAAAATGTTTAAAATCAATAATTTAAAAGTTTAAAATACTCCCGCTATATAGTTTAGAGCGAAATTATACTTTATTCGCTACATATGCAGATATACTCTTTTCGCTGGAGGCGAACAAACGCACTTGTTTCGCCAAAATATAAGTTTGACAACTTTCGCACGTGCGCAGAACATTATATTCACTTCTTTGATGTCAAATTTTTGACATTTTGTTTATTATTAACATTTATTTTCATTTTTTTTTTTTTTTTGAGAAACTGAACTTGGAAAGGTGTTGCCCTAGTTTAAGTAGTACTAGCTGACCATAAGGGAAAAGCAACCCTATTTAGATAACGTGTAGTTAGCCGTATACAGATAGTATAAAAATTTGACACTTGTCAAACTGTGATTGTTTTATGTGAAAATACGTTTTAATTTTGTTTCACATTTGAATTTGCACTATATTTTATTTAAATAATAAAAATTTATATTAATATAATTAGAATATTATTAAATTTTGAATAACAAATAACAAGTGTAATTTGGTGATTAATTTTATTTAAAATATAATAACATAAGTTGTGTGGGAGTGAGTTGTGAGGTACATGTAAACAAATAATTCATTGTTACAAATAAAAGTTAAGATTACATAAGTAATTACATAATTCCATGATTAATAACTAATACATTAGGTAACTATTTCAATATAATACATAGCTGTAAGTTGTAACATAAATAAATTAAATTATAATTCTTGTTTAATATACATATATAGGCTGTAACAGAACCGGGTGCCGGATCCGTTATAGATGAGGTTAAAACAAAGGCCGAGAAAAAAGGTGACGAATATTTTTGAATGGTCAAAAATTGTGAATCACAAATGGTGGTGTAGCAAAATCTTATTTTGTTATGACACGTACCGATCCAAATCCAAAAACACCAAGCATTTACAGCACTTATTGTTGATAGTCATACAACCGGTGTTACACTCGGACGTAAAGAAAAAATATGGGACAACTGGCGTCTGATACATGTGACATTAAAGTTGAAGATGTACGTGTACTAAAGGAAAATGTTTTGATGAATAAAGGAGCTGATTTTAGAATTACAATGAGTATACATTTGATAAAACACGTTCACCAGTTGCAACCTGTACAAAAACATTTGGTATACTAATTGCAATGCATCAGTCAATTTCATATATATTGACCGATATGACAATTGCACATCTTTCATGAATGTTGAGCTGTATATGAATAGCTTTAAATAATTTTTACAAAAATTTTGAAGAAATATATACGACTAAATGACATTTTAAATCAATTATTTAGGTATTAAAAACAGTGGTCTGTGTATGCATCAATTGCAAAATGTTATGCGGCCGATATGTGTAATAAAGTGCATTCAGATGCTGTACAAGTTTTTGGTGGCAATGGATTCAATTCTGATTAGCCAGTTGAGAAATTAATGCAAACATTTATCAAATTTATGAGGTTCCCTCACAAACACAAAGACTGATCATATCTCGAGAAGTTTTTGAGAATGCAAAAAATAATATGATATAAAATAAAACAAAAATTATTTTTTATGATTAAAATTAAGGATTTCTATGCACAGGCTACTGTATGAATGCAATTTAAATTAATTATTTTAGATTTTTTTATATTATTTTTATTATTAATGTATAATTTTAATTATAATTATTATTCTTTAAGATAAAAATTAGATTATATGTTTAATTAACATCTTCAATTGTTTTATTCTTTAGTCTAAGATAATTCTCGATAATATTTTGTCGATCAATTTTTATTTCACTTGAAAGCATTTTCCGTTCTTCATTGCATTTATGAAATAAATTTTCATCTTCAAAATTAATAATCAAGGACTGTATTAGAGATTCTTTATTCTTCCATATCTTACGTTGACGTTTCACAAACTCTGTATCTTTGATTTTATATAATAATTCAGTAGATTTAATTGGTTTTGAGTAACTAAAAATGAAAACACGTTTTATAAGTAAAGTTTAACAATAATAGCTTAGCAGAAACGTGAAAAGATACAAAAAAAAAAAAAAAAAGATTCAAAGACTAATAGAGTCACTACAAAGCGGTGACCACCAAATAAATCATCACCAGCTCCTGCAAGACCGTACGGCAGCACAGTTGAATCAACGAACAATTGTCATTGTTTACGATTTATATCCGTTACCTTTACTTCACGTCACATCTTACCCCAGAAATAGTCTCTCTAATGACAGTGTTCATTCACAGATGTAGAGGAGTTTATGGAAAGTTTCAATGGAGAGGGTGGTAGGTATGTAACACATTATTTGTGGTCAATTAGGTCTTATCCTGAGGGTTTCATATCTAAAATTTCAGAGTATGACCGATTCAATTCCATTATCTTAAATCTGAGTAATTTAGTTAATTAATCAGAATCTGATACATCTTTAATATTGCCTTTGACTATTACTCTATTTACAATATATAAAAAATATCCTTTTGAAATTTTTAAACTAAAATTACTGACGATTGTCTGCTAAGATATTTTTATCAAAACGAGAAACTACGTTCTACATCAATTTTTTGTAATTGATGCATACATTCGCTACATCAAAGATATGAAGTCGTAAATTTGAACACCAGATTGTAGAGGAACATAATACAATTTATCTAGTAATGTTTATCTGGGAAACTCAAATATCTATATAACTAATTTTACATATTAATTAACAAAACTTTGAGTACCTACATTTTATTAAATTGACTCCATTCTGGAAGGTCTAGATAAGGTTTCCGAATCAGATGATATGGATCACAGTCTTCTGTAAATTTTTCATTACGTACAGCATGCCAATCTAATTGCAACAAAGTATTATAGAGTTTCTTCGGATGCCCCAAAATACCATGTTGTACATCAATTAAATATAAATGTGCATCAGGAATGACAAATTCTAATTCTAATTGATGTATACGAGGATTTAAACTAAATAATTGAAAGAGATAAATTCAAAGTAATTTTAATTTTTCTTCCTACACACACACACCCTTGGTATTTTTCGTGTCCAATCTTTAAAATATCCAAATTTTCTGGCTTAATATTTAAAATTTCTAAAATAAGTGGTGAACACTGACTTCTATAATTACATTGGTAATTATTTGGACCATAAAGTACTGTCTGTTCGGCGAGCGAAAATTTTACAGAATCTGGAAATTGTTTCTCGGCAACATTAAAATGTATGGAACGAACTAAACGATTGATTTCTGCATCTTTTTGTTTTAAAATTTGGTATTTAAATTTTGTTTTTTAATATTTACATACAAATTATAAAATTTTTACCAATAATTTCATAAGCTTTACGATGCATGGCAATCCAAATAAATCGTGTGCAAAAACATATGAATGTATTTGATTGTAAAAGATCCTTCTCGGTTGCTGATTTCTTCATATGATTTGATAAGTGATGGAAAGCATACACATCATTTTCACCATTTAAAATCTGAAATAATAAAATTTTTGTTAAATTTGAAAAGAAAAATGGTCAGTCATCATCATCTTCTCAACCTTTACCCCAGTTAAGGAACATTTCCTATACATCTATATAACATCAAGTGGCAAACAACATTAATATTCAATAAGTTGGTGAAATAGCTCAAAAATTTATAACCAATTTAATGATCATATGCCATACATACTGTAATCGTGTTTCCGGTGGTATCGCGTCTGGATTAAGTTAATATAGGTTGAGTAATTTCAAGATCGGCTCTATTCATCACCACAAACAAAAATGCACTAGGTTATTATACTGTTGAAACAAGAATTAGAACCCACTTACTTATTTCAATCTATTAAATCGGTCAGTAGGTTAAAGTGTTTAAAAATATGTTACTATTATATTATATTACAGAAAATTACTACAACAATATAATTAATGTGTTTTCTGTTTACCTTACTATATTCTCTGGCCAATAATAAACGATATTGACATAAATATTCACTAAGAATTTTATCCAAATGAACAGAATTCATATCACGTACTTTTTTACCCATTTGACACTCATCACTACGATTTAATAGAAATTGTGTATATTTTAAAAAATATTCAAAATAAATAATTAAACAATTAAGGAATTCATCAATAGTTGGTGTGTGAAAGAAATCAATAATTTTATTTGTATAAGAATTTGGTGCCGTATAAAATACAATATCCCTTATATCCTGAATTGTTATAAAATTTGCATCATTTGGCGAATCGAGACGAGAAAAAATTCTGCGAAATTTTATCTACAAAACAAAATAGTAAAAATTTGAATACGATGACGAAAAGATATAAGGATAATTAATTGCATAACTTCTTCAATTTGATTTATATAATCCTTAAAATGGATACCAAATTTTAATTTTGGTGCTGTCACTGAATAATCAGGTGATTTCAATTTTCCAGTTTGAATAAAATCACATTCTTCACTATCATTATTCCATAACCATTTGCCTTGATTGTATCTCACCAAAATTGTATCGGTACATAAACGAATTGCCATTTTTTTTTATTTTGCAATTGAATTTTAGAAATATTAAATAATAATTCGAAAAATTTATTGATTTTTATACAATAATATTGTCAGCCTATTTTGTTTATCGTTTACTTCTCATTGAACTCAATTAATTTCATTGTTTTTGGTTCGACTATATTCACTATTCTATCATTTAAAATAACTGCAGTCACTTTCGATGTTTACTTCCTCTTTTAATGATTTAAAATATTACTATATTGAATAGGTTCCACGAATAGTCACCAGCTAAACAATTATTCTTCAAAACATAAGATTTGCGATATTAACAATTTTACCATATAATCAATCACCATAAAAATTAATCATAGGTCGAATATAAACATATTTAATATTTTGGCAATCAATTTTTATTTCATTTTACATTTATGAAATAAATTTTCATCTTTAAAATTAATATAATCATGGACTGTATCAGAGATTCTTGAATGATGTACCACATAGATTGACCCACTGCAACACACTGATATATTGATAGTTTGACAATAATAGATTAGTAGATCCGTGACCGTCAAATAAATCATCATCAACTCCTTTAAGACCGTACGGTCAACGAACAATTGCCATTGTTCACGATTTATATCCAGTACCTTCACTTATTTCACATCTTACCATATTCTGTGATTGCAGTTCGATACCACATTTTTTGCGATTCATTAGGTCTTCTAGTACATTGAGGATTTCAGTATAATACATATCTAATAATGATCAAACATCTTAAATTATGACCGATTCAATACCATTATCGTAGTCTGATAATCATGCAACTATCAACTTGCCAAATAACTTCCCATATTTTAGAACTTTTATCTCGCTTAATAAGTAAATATTTACTAATAATAATAATTCTTTAAAGTAACAAAAAAAATAATCTATTTTTTTAAAAAAAAAAACATTTAACAATAATTTCGAAAATGTAAACTACTCCACTATATTTTTAATAAGATTTTGTTCATTGTAAAATTTGTAATTAGTCCCAATTAAGTCAGCATCATTAGTATTTAGTTTAATTTTGTTATTAATGAGATTTATTATAATTCATCCTTTTTAATACCATCACTTTTAACAAATTGATACATATCATTAGATGTACGTTTACCATTATAATCACTTTTAAATACACCATTTTCAAAATATTTTATTGTTGGAAAACCTTTAATTGCAAATTTACCAGCAATTTTTGTTTGTACAGTTGCATCAACAGCGGCAGCAACACCAACATTATTGTCATTTAAAAGTTTTGCCATTTCTGAATATGCTGCTTTCATTTGGGTACAATGTCCACACCATGGTGCATAAAACATTACTAAAGCCTTACGTTCCGATTTTAATTTCTCATCAAAATTACCATCGGTTAATATTAAAACATTTTCAGAACCAGCATATGTACCAAATGGTTCTGGTAATTTTTCCTCTTCTGGTGCATCAGGATTTGTTAAATATTTTATGAAATCAGCGGCCTAATAATTAAACATAAACAATTAAATATAATAACAAAATCATTTCAAACAATTGATTAAATAATTATTTAAAAAATTTGTCAAACTTACTGTTCGTCCACCATTATAATCTTTTGTTGTTTTCAAAAAACTGAAATATTTTATTGACGGATAACCTTTAACATCATACCATGAACATACTGTTGAATGACGGGTACAATCAACAGCAGCCAATTCAGTTCGTGGATCATCTTTAAATGTTTCTGCAGCTTTTGTAAATTCAGGTTTGGTTTTTTTGCAATGACCACACCCTATGGAGGTATTGTAATGTAAAAATTACGTATTTATAATAAATTATTAAATCAATTTAAAACAAAATAAACTTCTTACATGGTGCATAAAACATAACTATAACATGTTTTTTCTTTTTTAAAAATGATTTAAAATTTTCATCATTTAAATGAACAACATCAGATGGTTCATCTTCCCATGAGGCTTCTGGTGGTGGAGGTGGTGGTGGTTCAGATGGATTCTATTTTTAATATAAAGAAAATTAGCAAAAGAAAACAAATCGTTGATTTATTAAAGTAAACAATAAAAAAACTATGCGTATACCTTCATGAAATCAATAATCTGTTCCGAAGTTCGTATAGATACATCAAATTTAAATTCACCGTTTGCAAAGTATTTAACAGTTGGATAACCTTTAACATTAAATTCTGATGCAATTTCTCCCTCTTTTGTTGCATCAAGAGCGGCTAATACACCAGCAATCTAAAAGAACAAAACAAAAAAATATGGGAAATTATTAATAAATACGATTTCCAACATTTGGAATTTTTTTTCACAATTAATGGTATTGCTAACAGATGTAAAGTTCACATACAGCAGTCTCGAAAAATATATGCTGACTGTTGGTTATCGTAAATTTCCAAAAATACGCATTTGACTGAAATCCTCAGGCTAATAAAAGACCTGATAATCATTAAGAGGCATAGTACTACTGGTAAAGGATGGAGTGAAATAAAAGTAGTGACCAGAAATCGTGAACAAAACCAGTTGTCGACAAACAAGCCCTAAGCTTTCGCGTAGGTTAAAGGTCGAGATGATGATGATGATGATGATGATGATAATGAATGTGTAACGTTGCCGAGATATATCTTTATTATATCTGAAAACCAGTACAAAAGTGGTGAACAGTAATGTCCAACATCAAGGTGATGAATGAAATAGTTGAGGTTGTTCAACATATATTTATCTTATCACAAACAATAACACAGTATGCCGCAATTTATTATATAGGCATTAATGTCTTGTTTGTGAAAGTGGTGATAAACATTACATAAACAATCTAGGTAGCATCACTCTACAACTTGTTTAACCGATCACCCACATATTCCTCTTCTGTATATGAAAAACTAGTGGAGTTTTTCAATTGACATGTATTCTATGTAGGCAACGGTGAATTATCGTTGTGTCACCATATTCAGACGTATATGGTGAACAGGTTTAGATGATGAGATGATAAATGTTACTCAAAGTGCTGGAATAAACATTTTTATTCTACCATTTCATATCAGCTGGTGGTACACGGAAACAATGTTTTATGTGGGCCGATCAAAAGTTTCCAAAGTCATTTTCATAAAATCGAAATGAATTCAATGTTCAAGTTTTGTGAAATAGGTTTATTGCACACAAAACACACCTTTAAGACTGAGTGAATCATTAGAAATGCAAAACAAAAAACTGTGTTTTGCAATGAAAGAGAAATCTTATTGCACCACTATTTTTATTAATGAATAATGATGAATTCAATAAACAAACAATCACCTTTTGTTCCTTCATTATAACAGCAGCTTTTTCATACTCAGGTTTCATACGTTTACAATGACCGCACCAAGGTGCATAAAACATAACCAACACTGATTTTTCATCTTTTAATGCCGGCTCAAAATTTGTCTCTGTTAAATGAACAATTTCGGAATTTGTTTCCGATGCCCAATCAGCTTCTTTTGGTTTTATTGGCGGTGGTGCTGTAGGATTTCTCATAAATGATATTATACTATCTTTATTATTTTCACCTTCATAATGTTGCTTTAATTGACCTGATCTAAAAAAAATATAACAAACATAACAATGAAAAAATATATTAATTGGCATTTAATTTTTAGTAGTCATACTCATAATAAAGTATTGTTGGAAATCCTGTAATATTATAAGTTCTTCGTATTGCTGCATTTTCTGGTCGATTAACATCAATTGCAGCTAATATATATTTTGGTTTTAATTCAATTGCAGCTGCAGAAAAATCCGGTTTTAATTGTTTACAGTAACCACACCAAGGTGCATAAAACATTATCATTATTGGTTTGGTTTCTTTTTTCAAGAATTTACCAAGTGTCTGGAATAAATATGATGAACAAATTAGTTGGGGATGTATTTTTCAAAAATTATAGGTACATATTAATTATCATTAATTATCATGAACAATCGAGCAAACAAAAAATAAAGTTGTATGTCGTTTACACGAGTCTGTATACCTTACACAATTATATTCATTCTGCATAATAGTGAAGTTAAACTTAATAAACAAATGTAACACTTACAACGGCATCGGCAATATGTACAACATCTGCACCTGTTGGATCTTCATCCCATGGTAAATCACCTGTAGGATCTCTCATAAAATTTACAATACTATTTACCATCAATTGTCTATCATAATCTTTATGGAACTCTCCATCTTTGTAATGTTTAATAGAAACAGGCGTAGGTGAAACTTTCATTTTTTTACACAATTTTTTTGTTTCACTTTAAAGAAAAAGAAAAATAAAAAAATAAATAAGAACATCATTTTGTGTATATAATTTTAATATTCTTACGTTATTGAACAATCCATTAATACCATAGTACCTTCACCTTTTATAATTTCAGACGATTCCCTAAAAATCTTAACAGCATTTTGTGTTTCTTTTAAATTTGCCACATACAAGACAAGTACATTGGTTTTTGTACGAAATAATTTTTTCAGCTCTTTAACATCATTTATATTATCTATTAGACTAGTTTTTGAATTTGTTTTTGCATATATTTGCAAAGAAAATACCTAAAATTTTGTAAAATGATAAGAAACATTGTATATATTAAATTAAATGTGCCCTTGCCCACCATCAAGAATTTCAAGCAACAAATCAAATCCACTTACCAACAAAACCAATAACATTAAATATTGCATTATTTTTTATTTGAATAATTCTAACTAAATGAATATAAAATGTAAAAAAATATATATCTATAATTTTAATATTAATTACAAGTAACACTTTTTACATATTCACACAAATGAAAATTGATAATAGAAAATAATATAAAAAAAATGCGAAGGCGGACTACTGGACCGGATAGTATTAATATAAATTATAATGCCGTTATCGTATATGAATAATAAAGTGGCATTTAATAGATTTTAAGGTTATATCTTCACAATGATGGAAGGTAGTTGTTCGATGCATAACATAAAACTAGTACTTCAATTATTAATGGGATTGGTTCATTGAAACAGACGTTGGAAATTAGATGATAAAAATTATTAAATCTTACAAATGATTCCTTTGAATAGTTTCGAAAAATACAAGTCAAAATATGGATAAAGTGTAGGAAAATTGCGCTTGTGTAAATAGTAAAATTTGAGAAGTTAATATGTGCTTAGAAATATCGAATAGAGTACGTTTTCGCCTTTATGCGAATAGAGTTTGTACCTATATATTCAATTTTATTATTTAGGCGGTAAATTTATTTTTGAATTGAAAAAAAACATTTTTTTTTATTCCTATTACAATCAAATATTTTTTCATCGGGTTCATGTGAATGAATGTTAGGAGTATTAAAGTACTACCAACAGTACTATACGTAACAAGTGTTTACGTTGATCTGTCAAATGATTGTTTTTATTTTCATTTTTACTTGGCTTAATGGCTGATCGATAGACTATTTTCATAAATAAAATCAAAATAAAAATATTATGAAACATTGTTTATCGATAAAATGAACAACAAATTAATGATAGTAAAATATAAAATTTTAATCTATAAGAAAATTGATTGTAAATGCTATTAACGATGTTTTAAATTGTATAATTTTAACAGCCGGTGAGAAATGATTTTTGGTAAAATATTTTTTGTGTAATACTAAATTCAGTTCCAATTTACTTACAACTCACGTTGGAGTAATTCTATTGCACTGCATCGTACTGTTTTTTTTTAGAAAAAACGATCAATTGATTGGAATATTATTAAATTAAGTTATAATATCAACAATAAGATCCCTGACCACCACCACTCCCCCCTTCTCTATGCCCATAAATCTCTAATTTAATAATTTAAATAATTAAAAACATCAATTTTTGTTTTTATTGCAGTAAATTAAATGGATCATTTTATGTTAGAGGCATTGAAAAATGCTGAAGATGCTATGAAAATTGGTGAAGTACCTGTTGGTTGTATTATTATTTATAATAATGAAATTATTGCAACCGGTAAGAACTTAGTTAATGTTACGAAAAATGCAACCAGACATGCTGAATTCATTTGTATCGATAAAGTTTTAGAATATTGTAAAAAATATAATTTAAATTATGCTACAGTATTTCAGCAGGCATCAATTTATGTAACTGTGGAACCATGTATAATGTGTGCGGCTGCATTAAATACGTTGAATGTTAAAGAAATTATTTTCGGTTGTACAAATGATCGATTTGGTAGTCAATCAATTTTAAATATTTTTCAATTATTAAAATCAACAGTCCATGTTCAGGGTGGCCTACGTGCAACAGAAGCAATGGCAATGTTAAAAGAATTTTATCGCAATGAAAATCCATCTGCACCAGTTCCAAAAATTAAGAAACAAAAATAATTTAATGTTAAGATTAAAATTAAGAAATAAAAATAATTTATTTTAAAATAATGCAAATGTTTTATTTATAAGATTTATTTTATTTTATTATATTAATAAATTAGCAGAAACAAACGTCGTCTTTTATATAAAAATTTTTTTCCTAGCATGTGACAATAAGTAGGATATTAATTTCAGCCTAGGATATTAATTTTCAGAAATTATGGTCACTGGATGCTAAGTCAATATTTTATAAAAACTGTTTCAAATTGGCGCAAACATTAATTTCTTTCATAAGTCTGTCGAAATAATTGCACAGAAATATCTATTCTTTCAAAATTTCTGATCAAATTGCTGATACCCTCCATCATGCAGATAATGTTCATGTCAAATCAATTGTGGAGGCATTCAATAGAAATGTTTACAATGTCAGCAATCTATCAATTATTTATTTTTGTTGGAAATCAATATGGGCATCGGTTATTGTATTTACAACCAATCTTATTAATACAGAATTACTTTAAAGCTTATTATAGCAATAAATATTTCTGAACGACTGCATTAAATCGCGCTAGAACCAAATAACCACCATCAATCGTCTACAATATTTACTCACTTG
This sequence comes from Penthetria funebris, assembly GCA_027564355.1. NCBI lineage: Eukaryota > Metazoa > Arthropoda > Insecta > Diptera > Pleciidae > Penthetria > Penthetria funebris. The sequence goes on from JANSTX010016764.1 coordinate 16,289, forward strand.
CAACTGCCTGAATCAAAAAAACTTCTGTTTAATCACTTTGAAATGCATATAAACATACAAATGCTTGCAAACCAGAATTTATTTATGTAGACGGTTCTATAATTAGCTATTCCCAAACAAAATAAATGTGTTTTACTTAACATTTTGTAACACCATCAAAAATTAAATAAAATTAAATTTTTTTAGTGTTTTAAGTGTTTATTTCAAATAATTTTTTAAAAATACACTTCTTATCGTTTACCCCCAACTCTTGGAGCCTGTTTTTGACTGACTTTTGTAGCTTTTTGTTTGGGCTGTGTTTTCTTTGTTGCTGATGGTGCGGTTGCCTTTTTAGCGGCTTTAACAGCTTTCTTCTGATCCTTAGCGGCTCTAAAAAAATTTAAAAGAAAACAAAAAAATAATAATCAACGATAAATCGCCAAGGTATTTCATTACAGATTATCACAATATCTAACAGGTACAGATAAAAGAAAATTAACTAACTTGTTTCAACGTTACTTAATTTAAATTTCAAATCAAAAATATACAAATTTATGAGAATTTTATGTTTAAAAACTTACTAAATAATAAAGTAATTTACTGACAATTCGCACAAATAAAAAAAACAGAAAAAAAGCAAAAAAAAAAATAAATAATAATTACAAAATATCTCACTTGATAGCCTGTTCCCGTTGAGCCTTTCGCACTTCTGGTTTCATATTTCTTTTTGCCAT
>JANSTX010016775.1:5579-16261 GCA_027564355.1 Penthetria funebris
TAAACATTACTGTTTCAATTGGGACCTTCTGTTTTGTAGAAATTTTCTGTCAGTTTTATTATCAAACAGTAAATTTCCCTAATGTTATTTGATTGTGAAGTATATTACAATTATTTAATATGAATCTAGTATAATTACCATTGTTCTGCGACCATCAGGGGTTATCAAGTGGCTTTATGGATTGTTTTATGATTGACACAACATGCACACACATTACAGATTCCCATTTAGTATAGATCTTCATGAAGTAGTGTACCAGGTAGATGATACCGTAAATATAAAGCTACTCACAGATCATGGACAATACAAATTGTTCGTTGAAAGACCCATGTGGAGTAAAGATCGAGATGATAATCATAAAATTTTAGTATACTGTGAATAATTAAATTAATGACATACTAACATTTAGGTTACAATCACGTGAGGCCATCGTTTGCCTATCACAATACATTTCAATTCCTCCTGATGGGTAAGAATTTGTCATGTTTGTTGTCAATTTAACATAGAATTATGAATAAAATATCTTATATACAACAATTTTGTGTAACTACTAACTATTACCTTGAGTCTTGAACATTTTCTCTAGAGTCCGTGCCCGCTCTGTTCTGCAGCAGTAGAAAAAGATTTATTTTAAAACTTTACTCGACAAACAATTAATTTTTCAATATTTTTAATGCACTAATTAATTTTAAAAATAACACTTAAAAAAAAAAAAATAGAACAACTAAAATCACAAATTCAAAAGCAAAATAAATGTGAATTTTTCCGATTTGTATCTACTGTCAAAATTGTTGATCTGGTACTATGCGAATGAAAGCGCAGTTGCACAGCGGTTTATAAATTTTAATGGATGTTAACCATAGAAGGCGTAAACTACAAAACTTAGTAGGTTTCACCACACATTCAGTTCTTTTGAAAATAAAGTAAATTAGTGAATTGAGCAATTTAATGTAGTATTAATGAATGAAGTTTGTTAGTACAGTGGTGAATCAACTATAATTTCACTGTAAATAATGTATACATTTAAATATTTAATATTTAAATTCTTTTTTCCAAATGAGAATTATGAGTGGTGAGTATTTTTCTAGTACAATTTTCCAATTTTCATTTATTCTATGAAATGATAATGCAGGTGAGCTTCGTTAATAAATTAGACGATGTTCGGTGGCTTGAAAAGTCAGTCGCTTTAAATTAATACGTTTGTTGGTTTGACCTAAATTTGTTGATGTCTTAAATTATTTCCTTTGATTTAAATTATTAACTTATTAGTTTATTATAAATTATTATTTAATATTTATTGTAGATATGGTGTAGTTATTGTATCTTGTGTTCATATCATTAAAGTCTTGTTTTAAAATCGCAAAGTGTTCAGAACGCTCGATTAATAAATTAAATGAGTGTATATTGACTTGAAATTGAAAATATAGGAATAATATAGTAAGTATTACATTAATTTAAATATTTTATAATGAAGAATTACAATTAGTTAAGATTTTTAAGAATTTTAAATAAATTTTGCTGTTTCTGTTCTGTTCAAAATGGGGATGTGATTTTTTTAATGCAACAATTACAAAATGGAGTATTTTATGTCGTGCATAAAACACCTATTTTAGATACGGAGACATGCATTTAACTCACAATAAAAAATTGATCTTCATTTAACAAACTGTAGGCTGAGTCAAATAAATTGGATAGAATGCATAATTAATACAATTAAATTTTACAATGCCGCTAATAAATGTAAGATGTTGCTAATTTTTAGCAACATCTTACATTTATTAGCGGCTGAGAAATGACTTCTGACATTGTTTAGGTGTCTTATATAAGATGTTTTTCTTCAAAAGTTAATGTATAATAATTTCTATGTAAAAGAAAGACCCTCAGGTGACTGAGACTCAGCGATCAACTGAATACTTCTTGCCATTTTGACTTCAATGCTAGCTCTGAATGTAACACCAGCAAACCATGTACACAAGCCACGTATTTAGAGATAACATTGAATAATTTGCATACTACTATTGCAATTTTAGCAATTTATCATTGAGATAATATATACAAGAAGTATTTGCGTGCCTACATTCTGCCTTTGTTGAACAGAATCAATCTATCCGATGATTATATCATTATCAATACGTCTAAAGGCAATATTTTGAAACGTGTGAAGAAGTGAAGGGTGGTCGCTTTATTTAGACTATGTACATAACGGCAATGTTTTCCAACTTGAAATATTTCCTACAACGACATATTATAACGAAGTGTTCTTGCAGCATTTTTAACCACGTTAAGTATATTGCGATTTCATTGAGGACTGCAAGCGATGTGTGTTCCGAGAGAGTAAAGTACCGAAAAGTAAAATAACTAGTATGATAGTTATAAAATCCGTGTGCATATATTACCAGTTATACAAATTCGTTAGTTCCACCATTTCCGATTTTAAATCGTAATAGTTTCTGTTTCTTCTTATTCGGGTTCAATTGAAAAGTTTCTGTATTGCCATTTAGTCCCAGTTTACACGATGCGACTTTTATCGAAATGGGATCGAATTGGATGAAAATCGGTTGAATTTTCCTGTTTACACAACCCAATTACATTCGATTTTCATCCAATTTCGTTTCAATAAAGGTTGGATCGTGTAAACGGGCTGCTTAGGTTGCTGTCATTGTTATTGATCAGAATTTTAACTCATCGAAATGGTTGACCATATGTCATAGCATCCACTGTTTCATTTAAATTAAATAACATAATTTGAAAAAAAATCATTTATTAAACACAACCGTAACTTAAAATCTAAATTACTTTAATGTAAAATCATATGGTTTAAAATTATCACGAATTTTCTTTACCAATTCGATTTCTTCATCTTTTTGTAATGAACATTCTCGCCAATCAATTTTCTGTTCACAATTTAATAAATTTTCCGAACAAAATATTTCTCGTCCAAAATGTAGTGGAAAACGATTCATTTGTCTTGTTATCATAACAGAATTGTCGGGCAACTCTAAAATAAAGTACGGTCCCTTTTCGGGTAATTGTGTTGAGTCCGTTAATTTTGGCATAGTTTCAAATTGTAAATTATATTCCTCAGCCTTATCATCAGTTGCATTTTTTATTTTCCATTCATCTGCATCATCAATTGCAATTATATTTATTTGTAAATGCGACGTTTTATAATTTCTTTCAAAAAATGTAACCACCATATTTTGACCTATTAAATTAATAAAAATTTTACTTGTAAATGGGTTTTTTATTTTTTTTTTTTTATTATTTTTAAATTAAATTAATTTTTACTTTTAAAAAACATTTTTATGGCATTTTTAAATTTTTCCAACTCTGCCCAATCTTCCTCTGTCAATAATGATGTACTTTGTATATGTGTAACAGATAAAATTAATAAATGTGTTTCATTTATAGGTCCTTTGGCTAATGCCAAATAGAAATTCTCGCCAATTGAAATTACTAAATGTTTTTCAACAGAAGGCGATGATAAACAGAACCAACATTTTTCTAAGGTAAATTTTATGTAATTAATTTTTAACTTTGAATTTTTGGATAATACTGTCATAAATTACCTTGATCAATAGTCTGGCGTTGTCTTTTATGTGATGACATCCCATCATTATTAAAACCTTTTCGTCTTCTATTGCCATCATTATTGTCATTAAATGAATTCATATCGAAGAAAAATTGTGTTGAAGATTCCTATTTTTAAAAGTTATTGAAAAAATTAACAAATTTATGCTTTATATATCAGTTTGAAACTCTTCCATTCAACTTGAAATGGGAAATTTGAAGATCATAAATTAACTATTTTAATTTTATATAATCTAATATTATTCAAGACATCAAAAGACATTGTGAATATAACTAAATCAATAATTTACTTAAAAAATTAGACAATTTGATAATTTGATTATGCAAATATTCTAACATTATACCGAACTATAAATATTAGTTATATCTACCGGTTTAAAGACGCAATAGTTATCGATCTGATTAGGGTCTAAGAAATATATTAATCAGTATTTTTTTTAATATCAACAAATTTAATAAATTATTATTTAAAGATTTTAAAAAATGATGAATTCAATTAACTTCCAAATCGTTAATAGCTGTCTTATATTTAAATAATAACCTACATTTGTACCGCTATTCTCACTTGTGTCCTCAACATCATTCACTAATTCAATATATGGACATGGTGTTTCATCTGTTGTTTTTTGTATCAAATCAATTACCCTCATTTTATCCACTGAATTTATATTAAGTGCATAGATATATTTATGTTTTTCAACATTACCAACCGATGACAATGATATAAATCGTGTAGCCAATTCTAATGGTGTAATTTGCCCAGATGGATTTCTGAAAATAATAATATTAAATTTACTTTGAAAAAAATTCTTTTACTGTATCCAATTCACCTGTATGGTTTCCGTTCATAGTAAATTCCATTTAAACCACAAAAATGATATCTCGGACGTATTGCTAGTGCTAACCAAGATAATAATGTTGATGATGCATTCGTTTCATTTAAATCATTAATTTTTTTCGGCCATTGTGATGTTAATAGAATATCAATACCTCGATAATCAGCCATAGTTGATTTACCAATAATACAAGAGTTTTTAACTGCTTCAACATCTTCTTTATTAAATTGCCATTCATTTTTTTCACTATTATTAATTTTTAAACAACTATCCACACCACTGAGATAAGCAATTTTAATACCAGAAGAGGCCATGTATAATCCACGTTTTCCCAAATATGTTAAATTTGTACAAATTTCACCATCAGTTAAATTTTGAAAATATTTACTAGTTTCAAGTGAATTTGGTCCTAATATATACGTTGGTATTGGTACTGTAATTTAATAACATATAATAATTTTATATGCAATACATTTATAATTTTAAAATTTAGTATTTACCATATTTATTGCCATTACGATATGCCAGAAGTTCTTCGTTATTATTATCACAACTAAAGAACTCTCCAACACATAATAATAATTCAAATGGACCGGATTTTTTATTTATTGATTCAATACGATTGAATAGTTGTTTAAAATTTCCTTTCACATCACCACATACTAATCTAAAAATATGTATGAAGTTTTATTACTAATTATACTAATACTAATGGATTTGTTATGATCAAGGTTAATCAACCCATCGCGGTGTCACCGGTAATTCGATCACGAATTATGTTAGTAATGACATACGATCGAGACTAAAAACTTGGTATGAGATGGTTTATCCAACTAGTTGAACAATATATCAGTAATGCACTAGGTAGCTGGGGACTGTCTACTCAAATGTATAACATTGATAATTATGATTGATTCTGTACCTAGTATTTTCCAGTTGGTAAATTTCAATAATACTTATTTGAGTTCACATTTGATGTTACCTGCAAATTAGAAACGATAAATTACCATCATAATGCCGAGGCGTAAAGTTTTGATGGCACCACAATGGGCACATGTGACGGTACTACGATATTATTTTTTTCGTTTCTAATATATATGTAATATCAAAGCACAATCAAATATAATTGGAATTTTTCGACTGCAAAGTATAATATGATAGCAATATATTCGCCTAGTCAACAAACGTGGCATTCATTCCATACCATTTTCTTTTAACCACAAATCATCACATGTCTGGACATTTATTGTGATCATGCTTCCTGTGACACTGTGTGAAGGTGAATATGGGTTTCATCACCTAGATGTTAATCGGTCACTCACAACAGTCTTTTGTTTATTCTGAATTGAGTTCTGTTTGATTATTATAATCTTTGTTGATTAACGCACGCTGTAATTAATTCAGTCTTCAGAATAGTATCATAAAAACTTACATTTTCTGTTTAGGTTCCATTTATCATTGAATATTCACTTATGTGAATAATAATTTAACTAAATATTTTAATAAATATTATTTGTACTTTGACTTTGATATTTTGTAAACATTGAAATGTAAATAAAAGGTTTTGACAACTTTATCGAAGATAAATAAAAAATTCTAGCAGATACTGAATGTTAGTAGTTTCGACACCGAACACTATTTGTACAAAATCGTTTGAGAGAAAATTTAAAAAGTGCTTTTGAATGTTGGAAATATTTAATAATATAATTTTTCTAAACATAAATGTGAACATAAATATAAAATTATCATCTTTCATCACTATACTGTCATTAGATTAAACAAAATGCATGATTTTATGGATAGACAGCAGGTGTCTGGCATAAGTGTTCTAAGAGGTCTACCAATCTTCTTTTTTGGGTTGGTCATTGCATAACATTTCCAAGTTGTCAATGATGTATGAATCTAACAATGTGATCAGTCAAGATTATTATAAGTTAATCAATGACAATATATTGATTAACTCTTGAATAAGATAAACTGAGCATTGTCACTACATATGCGTTTGTAGAGCAATTTGTGCCAACCTTCGTTTCTTCGGCACCTTGATTATACATATATATTTTAAAATCTAATTTATGTATACAATCAATTCATTTTAAAATCAGAATTTATATAATAATTCATGCCATAAATAAAGTGTTATAAACTTATAAATCGGTTGTTGATGGTTTATTCGAGGCTAACGCGCAATAAATGTCCTATAATAATCATAATCATTATTTCAACCTGCTTGAGACCACTGCGGCATGTATTATAAGGATATTACCATCTGTATGTATAAGGAATTTTTAACCATTATGTGTGAATTGTTTCTAGTTATTTTTTAGTCGATTAATATTATCAGTATTCCATCTAGCTAGATTTCTACTCACATTGCTAATTTTTCGATTTTGGAATTTTAACTGACAATGTGTAGTCTCATGAATGTGGATTAATTATACAATTAAGTGCCAAAATTAAAGTATAGATGGGTAGAGTTGCCTATAAGCTCTATCCATTATTATTCACCACCACCGTAGATTTCGACTTATCATTATAATATTTGCATTTCAATAGACTTTTGTCCTGAAAAAAATAAGATTAGAGCATATTGCTTAAAATGGAAACAAGATTATGTATACTCGTATATAAAAAACTGATAGATAATGTATTAATTATTGAATGTCATTTAAATTACATTTAATGTTTACTTTATTTAATTTTCAACAATAATCATTTTAGTATAAATTTAAAATAATTACATTGACTAGATATTAATTTCTTAGATAATTTTTAATTTCATTATTACTTTTTGCTGAATTCTAAGTAGACATTTCGAGCATCGGCATTCGGTTTTGAATTGTCATCTGAAATTTAAAAAAAAAAAAAACAATTTTATTTCAAAAAAAAAAATGGATTTTTCTATAAATTTTATAGACCTTATTTAAGATTAGTGTAAGTAAAGGCATCAACGAATAATAATTTTAGATCAGCACCTTGACATTACTGCATATCAGACTTTCTGTTACATTAATAGTCACGCAAAATTTTTGTAATATCATCGATCACATCAACAGTATCAACAAACCCTCATTGTATACAGTATTTTATTACTACACTAATTAATAATCATGTACTTATACAGAAAAAACAACAGTTGATATTATGAATATATTGGACCATAGTGCAGCAACGAATGTTTGGCAAGCACCTCTACTTCTATCCGTTACCACTGGTACTAGACTCCTAATGACGGTTCTTCACCACGTTGTTCTTAAATAACTTGAGGTGCACATTCAACGCCTGCTAGGCTTGCTAATCACCACACATTCTCATTTGTGTTTAGACAGAAAATTTAAATTATTCGGATCTATTGACGAAAAATTGAATTTATGACACGATGTTATTTATAACTGTTTAAGTTTCATAGTCATATAATAATTCTAAGACTCAAGGGCACATAGGGCGACATTATGTTAATTTGCCATTGCGATGCATGTAGTATCAAATGTGAACTCATATAACTATAATTGAGATTTACCAACTGGAAAATATAGAATCAATCAAAATTATCCAGTTACACATTTGAATATTTCAGTACAATGATAAATCCCTAGCTACCGCTTAAAGGTAAATATGGGTTCAGTAACCTCAATGATAGTCGGTCTCTCCATTCGTCACCACAACCAGTACAGATAAACTATTAGTTTTAAAAATGAACAAGATTTTTTTTTTAATTTGCGACTATTGCCAAACCCTATTAAACATACTGAATATTTGCCGAATATTCTGTTTCAGTACCACAATGTATTGATAATATCATCAGCGAAGTTAAGATTTCTAATAAAAGACATCCCTGTTTTTAACCCGAATGTACTTCGAAAATAGCACCAAGCCTATCACAATTCAAAAACCCTACATATTCCATAACGTTTCGTTCAATATGTTATCATCATAAAGTATCTTGGAATTGAGAGAATCAAATTCCGAAAATTAGAATCCGATGTTAGTTCTTAATTAAGCAGCCCACCATGTGTGGAATCTACTAACCTACGCAAAATTTATAAGACTTGATAAGGAGAGATTTCGGTTCTAACATCCAACTGAAGCGTAATTATTGCAATAAATTGTTTAATAATGTAGACATATTGTCATGAAATTATGCATGTGTCATTTGTATCTGATTTCTGAGCCTAAGTTCGAAGATGGAGAAATTTGGAGTACTCCTATAAGTACCTCCTATACAAACTTTTTACTCCTTTAAGATTAAAATTGGGTGTATTATATCAAAGACGATATAAGAGAATGCTTTGAGCTATCGCTATAAAATTTTGCAAGTGTCACTTTTATCTAATTGATATGGCTAAATTTGAAGATGAGGAAAATTGGAGTTCTCCTTCAAGTACCTCCCATACAAACTTTTTACTCCTATTAGATTAAAATTGTTTGTATAATACGTACAAACTTAAAATTTTACATATATAACTGATATTATAATTGAAAGAATGTGTGGGAGTATAAGCTTTATCATATTACTCCTTGAAGTACCTCCCATGTGTATTGTGCACGATAACTTGAGATTGCTTTGACATATCGTCATGAAATTGTGTACGCGTCATTTTGATCTCATTTGTGAGCGATTGTTCGTTAGTGAGAAAAATTGGAGTACTCCTTCAAGTACCTCCCATACAAACTTTTCACTCCTTTTAGATTAAAATTGGATGTATAATATCAATGATTAATATAATTATGTTACATATAATTATATTGTTCTCTTGTATGCCTGTAGTTTTAGGCGGGTAACAATGTTTCAAGGGACTATTGTGTTTGAGATCATTCGTGTATCGTCTTGAAGGAATAACTTCCTAGCGTACCTCCTTTGGATAATTTTTACTCCTTACTGATTAAACTAAGTTATATGATAGTAACATTCACTAATTTAAGCGAAGATTCTAGGTACGAGATATCAACTATTTTGTAATTCTCTTTAATGAATATTTATATATTATTTTGTGGTCCGTTAAACAATTCCCAGGGCCTACAATAATTGGCAACCAATTATACGTTTCTCTTTAAATATGTCTACAGATATAAGTTCACTTTAACTTAGATCAGAATCTGTATACCGACTTGTAGCCTATCTCCTGTCACTGAATATGAGCAAAATGAAATATAAGAGTATTTACTAGGTGATTAAACTACTGTATCCACCTATCAAATTGCTAGATCTCAAATAAATTGAGATTACGAGTACCATGACTGAATTAATTTTCTGTTCCTTACATTTGTTTATATTATTTAAGCATAATGTTTATGATCGTTTATGTTTAAAATATTCACAATAAATTTTTTTTTTATCAGATTCAATTTAACAGATTCCTCTAATAATATTCGGTCTTAAAAAATAATTATACTTACTGAATATCAAAACTTGATCCTTTTCTTTGGAGATCATATCAGCATTAGTTTTTATAATTACTTTACAACGTTTCTTCAGATTTAATTCGATCACATCTAAAGATGACGAATCTTCCTCATTACTACAATTATTGCAACAAATCTTCTGTCCATTATGTAAACACTCCACAATTTTACTATCATCTGAAATTAAAGAGTATTACCATAAATTATTAAAATTACAAATAATATATTTAAACAAGGTATATTTACCATTAGGTAATCTAAGCATAGGTGATAACAAAATTGAATCACCTTCTTCTAGATCATTTGATTTTGTACCATTTGGAATATGATCAACATTCTCCACATTTACAGTTGTTGAATCAACTTTGATATTTAATTCATTAGTTTTAGTTGTTGGTAGATTAGGGATTACTGATGGGGACGGTTTTATGATTTCTAATGAATTGGTGTTTGTTGTTTCATCAATTATTCCTTCTTGGTTTAATGTTTCCAAACTACTACCAGTTACAGAAAATGATTCCGGCGTTCTGACAATAGTTGCAAAATCATCTTTGTCCTTATCAGTTACATTATTATTGGCGCTTTGATGAGTATTTACAGATTTGTCATTTTCTTCTGAACTTTCCTCCAGAACAGCTAAATCAATATTTTTTTCTGATAATACAGGTGAACTATTCATTTCTGATTTTTCTTCAGCTTCGATTTGTAAAGGAATTTCCACCTTCTCTGTATTCTTTGAATTTTCGGATTCTATTGGTGTTGTAGTTTTACCTTCTTCGTTCTTATCAGTTACATTACTATTGGCGCTTTGATGAGTATTTACAGGTTTATCATTTTCTTCTGAACTTTCCT
>JANSTX010016775.1:16361-34831 GCA_027564355.1 Penthetria funebris
CCAGAACAGCTAAATCAATATTTTTTTGTGATAATACAGGTGAACTACTTATTCCTGATTCTTCTTCAGCTTCGATTCGTGAAGTGACATCCACCATCTCTGTATTCTTTGAATTATCGGGTTCAATTGGTGTTGTAGTTTTACCTTCTTCGTCCTTATCAGTTACATTACTATTGGCGCTTTGATGAGTATGTACAGATTTATCATTTTCTTCTGAACTTTCCTCCAGAACAGCTAAATCAATATTTTTTTGTGATAATACAGGTGAACTACTTATTCCTGATTCTTCTTCAGCTTCGATTTGTGAAGTGACATCCACCATCTCTGTATTCTTTGAATTTTCGGGTTCAATTAGTGTACCACCTGGCACTTTTATTGTACTGGTATCACCGCTTGTCATTTCATTTTCATTAATTTCGAAAATAGAATCTGATTCAGTTTCAATTGGTTGAATAGTTGCTTTGGTTGAATCTTCATTTTCATATTCGATTGACGATGGAGTATTTACTATTTCAATAATTGTTATATTTTCGGGTTCAATTGGACGTATTGCTTCAGAGCTACTATTTTCTGCTTTAATTGAACTGATATCACCGCTTGTCATTACTTCTTCTATTTCAAAGATAGAACTTGATTCATTCTCAATTGGTAGAACAATTGCTGAGGTTCCATCTTCATCTTCTATTGGCAATGGGTTATCTACTTTCTTAATATTTGCTGTATTTTCGGGTTCGATTGTGCGAATTGTTTCAGTGTTAGTGTTTTCATCTTTTATTGAACTAGTATCACTTGTCGTCGTTTCTGCTAGGGTTGCAACTTCATCTTCGATTGGCGATGGAATATCCACTTTCTCAATTAATGCAGTATTTTCTGGTTCAATTCGGCGCGTTGTTTCGGTGTCAGTATTTTCGTCTTTTATTGAGCTGATGTCACTGCTTGCCATGATTTCTTCTTTTTCTATTTCGATGACAGAATTTGATTCATTCTCAATTGGTTGAACAGTTGCTAGGGTTGCATATTCAATTTCGATTGGCGATGGAACTATATTTTCGGGTTCATTTTGGTGTGCTTTTACAAAGTTACTATTTTTGTCTGTCTCACCGCTTGTTGTCATTTCTTCTCTTTCCATAGTGGAGATAGAACTTGATTCATTGTCAATGGGTTGAATGGTTTCTGGGGTTGCATCTTCATCTTCGATTGGTGATGGAGTATCCACTTTCTCAATATCACCGATTGTCGTAATATCAATTTTTCCTCTTGCAGAGCTAGAAATTGATTCACTCTCAATTTGTACAATAGTTTCTGGGGTTGCATCTTCATCTTCGATCGGTGATGGAGTATTCGCTTTCTCAATATCACCGCTTGTAGTGATTGCTGAGATAGAATTTGATTCATTCTCAATTGGTTGAACAGTTACTGGGGTTACATTTTCATCTTCGATTGACGATGGAATATTTACTTGTTCAATATTTGCTATATTTTCGGGTTGATTTAAGTGCGTTTTCTCGAAGTTATTATTTTTGTCTGTCTCACCGGTTGTTATCATTTCTTCTCTTACTATTGTGGAGATAGAACTTGATTCATTGTCAATCGGTTGCATTGTTTCTGGGGTTGCATCTTCATCTTCGATCGGCGATGGAGTACCCACTTTCTCAATAATTACAGTATTTTCGGATTCAATTCGGCGCGTTGTTTCAGTGTTAGTATTTTCGTCTTTTATTGTATTGATATTACTGATTGTCGTGATTTCTTCACTTTCTATTTCGAATACAGAATTTGATTCATTCTCAATTGATTGAACAGTCCCTGGGGTTACATCCTCATCTTTGATTGGCGATGGAGTATTTACTTTTTCAATAATTGCTATATTTTCGGGTTCTATTGGCTGAGGTTTTTCAAAGTTATTATTTTTGTCTGTTATTGTACTGATATCACTGCTTGTTGTCATCTCTTCTCTTTCTATTACGTAGATAGTACTTGATGCATTGTCAATAGTTTCTAAGGTTGCATCTTCACCTTCGATTGGCGATGGAGTATCCACTTTCTTAATATCACCGCTTGTCGTGATTTCTTCTTTCTCTATTGCAGAGACAGAATTTGATTTATTCCCAATTGGTTCAGTAGTTCCTGGGGTTGCATCTTCATCTTCGACCGGCGATGGAGTATCCACTTTCTCAATAATTGCAGCATTTTCCTGTTCGATTCGACGCGTTGTTTCAGTGTTAATATCTCCGTCTTTTACTAAACTAATATTACTGTTTGTCGTGATTTCTTCACTTTCTATTTCGAAGACAGAATTTGATTCATTTTCAATTGGTTGAACAGTTGCTAAGGTTATTCCTTCATCTTCGATTGGTGATGGAGTACTTACTTTTTCAATAATTGCTTTATTTTCGAGTTCAATTGGGCGCATTGTTTGACTGTTACTATTTTCTTCTTTCATTATATCAGCACTTATTATGTTTTCTTCTTTTTCTATTGCAGAAATAGAATTAGATTCATTCTCAATTGGTTCAATAGTTGCTGGGATTGCATCTTCAGCTTCGATCGGCAATGGATTATCCACTTTCTCAATATCACCGCTTGTCGTGATTTCTTCTTTTTCTATTGCAGAGATAGATTTATTCTCAATTGGATTAATAGTTCCTGAGGTTCCATCTTCATCTTTGATCGTTAATGGTGTATCCACTTTCCCAATTATTGTAGTATTTTCGGGGTCAATTCGGCGTGTTGTTTCATTGTTTGTATTTTCTTCTATTATTGAACTGATACTACCGCTTGTCGTAATTTCTTCTGTTCCGAAGAAAGAATTAGATTCATTCTCAATTGGTTGAACAGTTTCTGGGGTTATATCTTCATCTTCGATTGGCGATAGAGTATATACTTGTTCAACAATTGCTATATTTTCGGGTTGAATTGGGTGTATATTTTCAAAGTTATTATTTGTGTCTGTTATTGTACCGCTTTTTGTAATTTCTTCTCGTTCTATTGCGGAGATAGATTCATTCTCAATTGGTTCAATAGTTCCCAAAGTTTCATCTTTATCTTCATCTTCGATCGGCAATGGATTACCCACTTTCTCAATATCACCGCTTGTCGTGATTTCTTCTTTTTCTATTGTAGAAATGGATTCGTTCTCAATTGGATTAACAGTTCCTGATGTTGCATCTTCATCTTCGATCGTTAATGGTGTATCCACTTTCCCAATAACTGCAGTATTTTCGGGGTCAATTCGGCGCGTTTTTTCATTGTTTGTATGTTCTTCCATTACTGAACTGATACTACCGCTTGTCGTCATTTCTTCTGTTCCGAAGAAAGAATTAGATTCATTTTCAATTGGTTGAACAGTTTCTGGGATTATATCTTCATCTTCGATTGGCGATGGAGTGTATACTTGTTCAACAATTGCTATATTTTCGGGTTGAATTGGGTGTATATTTTCAAAGTTACTATTTGTGTCTGTTATTGTACCGTTTGTTGCAATTTCTTCTCGTTTTATTGCGGAGATAGATTCATTTTTAATCGGTTTAATAGTTCCCAAAGTTTCATCTTTATCTTCATCTTCGATTGGCAATGGTGTATATACTTTCTCAATAATTGCAGTATTTTCGGGATCAATTCGGCGAGTTGTTTCAGTGTTAGTGTTTTCGTTTTTTATTGAACTGACATCACTGCTTGTCGTGATTTCCTCTTTTTCTATTTCGAAGACAATGTTTGGTTCATTCTCAATTGGTTGAACAGTTTTTGGGGTTGTATCTTCATCTTCGATTGGCGATGGAGTATATACTTTTTCAACAATTGCTATATTTTCGGGTTGAATTGGGTGTATATTTTCAAAGTTACTATTTGTGTCTGTTATTGTACAGCTTGTTGTAATTTCTTCTCGTTCTATTGCGGAGATATATTCATTCTCAATTGGTACTATAGTTACCAAAGTTGCATCTGTATCTTCATCTTCGATTAGCAATGGTGTAAACACTTTCTCAATAGTTGCAGTATTTTCGGGTTCAATTCGGCGAGTTGTTTCAGTGTTAGTGTTTTCGTTTTTCATTGAACTGACATCACTGCTTGTCGTGATTTCTTCTCTTTCTATTTCGTAAACAGAATTTGGTTCATTCTCATTATCTTCATCTTCGATTGGCGATGGAGTATCCACTTTTTCAATATCACCGCTTGTCGTGATTTCTTCTTTTTCTATTGTAGATATAGATTCATTGTCAATTGGATTAATTGTTCCTGAGGTTGCATCTTCATCTTCGATCGTTAATGGTGTATTCACTTTCCCAATAATTGCAGTATTTTCGGGGTCAATTCGGCGCGTTGTTTCATTGTTTGTATTTTCTTCTATTATTGAACTTATACTACCGCTTGTCGTAATTTTTTCTGTTCCGAAGAAAGAATTAGTTTCATTCTCAATTGGTTGAACAGTTGCTGCAGTTATATCTTCATCTTCGATTGGCGATGGAGTATATACTTGTTCAACAATTGCTATATTTTCGGGTTGAATTGGGTGTATATTTTCAAACTTACTATTTGTGTCTGTTATTATATCGCTTGTTGTAATCTCTTCTCGTTCTATTGAGGAGATAAATACATTCTCAATTGGATTAATTGTTCCTGAGGGTTGAATTGGGTGTATATTTTCAAAGTTAGTTCCTAAAGTTTCATCTTTATCTTCATCTTCGATTGGCAATGGTGTATCCTCGTTACCATTAATTGCAGTATTTTCGGGTTCAATTCTGCGCGCTGTTTCAATGTTAGTGTTTTCGTTTTGCATTGAACTGCCATCACTGCTTGTCGTGATTTCTTCTCTTTCTATTTCGAAGACAGAATTTGGTTCATTCTCAATTGGTTGAATAGTTGCTGGGGTTGTATCTTCATCTTCGATTGGCGATGAAGTATATACTTTTTCAACAATTGCTATATTTTCGGGTTGAATTGGGTGTATATTTTCAAAGTTACTATTTGTGTCGGTTATTGTACCGCTTGTTGTAATTTCTTCTCGTTCTATTGCAGAGGTAAATTCATTCTCAATTGGTTTAATAGTTCCTAAAGTTTCATCTTTATCTTCCTCTTCGATTGGCAATGGTGTATCCACTTTACCAATAATTGCAGTATTTTCGGGTTCAATTCGACTAGTTGTTTCAGTGTTAGTGTTTTCGTTTTTCATTGAACTGACATCACTGCTTGTCGTGATTTCTTCTCTTTCTATTTCGAAGACATTATTTGGTTCATTCTCAATTGGTGGAACAGTTGCTGGGGTTGTATCTTCATCTTCGATTGGCGATGGAGTATATACTTTTTCAACACTTGCTATATTTTCGGGTTGAATTGGGTGTATATTTTCGAAGTTATTAGTTGTGTCTGTTATTGTACCACGTGTTGTAATTTCTTCTCGTTCTATTGCGGAGATAGATTCATTCTCAATTGGTTCAATAGTTCCCAAAGTTTCATCTTTATCTTCATCTTCGATCGGCAATGGAGTATCCACTTTCTCAATATCACCGCTTGTCGTGATTTCTTCTTTTTCTATTGTATAGATAGATTCATTCTCAATTGGATTAATAGTTCCCGAGGTTGAATATTCATCTTCGATCGTTAATGGTGTATTCACTTTCCCAATAATTGCAGTATTTTCGGGGTCAATTCGGCGCGTTGTTTCATTGTTTGTATTTTCTTCTATTATTGAACTGATACTACCGCTTGTCGTAATTTTTTCTGTTCCGAAGAAAGAATTAGATTCATTCTCAATTGGTTGAACAGTTGATGGGGTTATATCTTCATCTTCGATTTGCGATGGAGTATATACTTGTTCAACAATTGCTATATTTTCGTGTTGAATTGGGTGTATATTTTCAAAGTTACTATTTGTGTCTGTTATTATACCGCTTGTTGTAATCTCTTCTCGTTCCATTGCTGAGGTAAATTCATTCTCAATTGGTTTAATAGTTCCTAAAGTTTCATCTTTATCTTCCTCTTCGATTGGCAATGGTGTATCCACTTTACCAATAATTGCAGTATTTTCGGGTTCAATTCGACTAGTTGTTTCAGTGTTATTGTTTTCGTTTTTCATTGAACTGACATCACTGCTTGACGTGATTTCTTCTCTCTCTATTTCGAAGACAGAATTTGATTCATTCTCAATTGGTGGAACAGTTGCTGGGGTTGTATCTTCATCTTCGATTGACGATGGAGTATATACTTTTTCAACAATTACTATATTTTCGGGTTGAATTGGGTGTATATTTTCGAAGTTATTAGTTGTATCTGTTATTGTACCGCGTGTTGTAATTTCTTCTCGTTCTATTGCGGAGAAAGATTCATTCTCAATTGGTTCAATAGTTCCCAAAGTTTCATCTTTATCTTCATCTTCGATCGGCAATGGATTACCCACTTTCTCAATATCACCGCTTGTCGTGATTTCTTCTTTTTCTATTGTAGAAATGGATTCGTTCTCAATTGGATTAATAGTTCCTGAGGTTGCATCTTCATCTTCGATCGTTAATGGTGTATTCACTTTCCCAATAATTGCAGTATTTTCGTGCTCAATTCGGCGCGTTGTTTCATTGTTTGTATTTTCTTCTATTATTGAACTGATACCACCGCTTGTCGTCATTTTTTCTGGTTCAATAGTTCCCAAAGTTTCATCTTTATCTTCATCCTCGATCGGCAATGGAGTATCCACTTTCTCAATATCACCGCTTTTCTTGATTTCTTCTTTTTCTATTGTAGAGGTAGATTCATTCTCAATTGGATTAATATTTCCTGAGGTTGCATCTTCATCTTCGATCGTTAATGGTGTATTCACGTTCCCAATAATTGCAGTATTTTCGGGGTGAATTCGGCGCGTTGTTTCATTGTTTGTATTTTCTTCTATTATTGAACTGATACCACCGCTTGTCGTCATTTTTTCTGGTTCACTAGTTCCCAATATTTCATCTTTATCTTCATCTTCGATCGGCAATGGAGTATCCACTTTCTCAATATCGCCGCTTGTCGTGATTTCTTCTTTTTCTATTGTAGAGATAGATTCATTCTCAATTGGATTAATTGTTCCTAAGGTTGCATCTTCATCTTCGATCGTTAATGGTGTATTCATTTTCCCAATAATTGCAGTATTTTCGGGGTCAATTCGGCGCGTTGTTTCATTGTTTGTATTTTCTTCTATTATTGAACTGATACTACCGCTTGTCGTAATTTTTTCTGTTCCGAAGAAAGAATTAGATTCATTCTCAATTGGTTGAACAGTTGCTGGGGTTGTATCTTCATCTTCGATTGGCGATGGAGTATATACTTTTTCAACAATTGCTATATTTTCGGGTTGGATTGGGTGTATATTTTCAAAGTTATTATTTGTGTCTGTTATTGTACCGCTTTTTGTAATTTCTTCTCGTTCTATTGCGGAGATAGATTCATTCTCAATTGGTTTAATAGTTCCCAAAGTTTCATCTTTATCTTCATCTTCGATCGGCAATGGAGTACCCACTTTCTCAATATCACCGCTTGTCGTGATTTCTTCTTTTTCTATTGTAGAAATAGATTCATTCTCAATTGGATTAATTGTTCCTGAGGTTGCATCTTCATCTTCGATCGTTAATGGTGTATTCACTTTCCCAATAACTGCAGTATTTTCGGGGTCAATTCGGCGCGTTGTTTCATTGTTTGTATTTTCTTCTATTATTGAACTGATACTACCGCTTGTCGTAACTTTTTCTGTTCTGAAGAGAGAATTAGATTCATTATCAATTGGTTGAATAGTTGCTGGGGTTATTTCTTCATCTTCGATTGGCGATGAAGTGTATACTTGTTCAACAATTGCTATATTTTCGGGTTGAATTGGGTGTATATTTTCAAAGTTACTATTTGTGTCTGTTATTATACCGCTTGTTGTAATCTCTTCTCGTTCTATTGCGTTGATAGATTCATTCTCAATTGGTTTAATAGTTCCTAAAGTTTCATCTTTATCTTTATCTTTGATTGGCAGTGGTGTATCCACTTTACCAATAATTGCATTTTCAAAGTTACTATTTGTGTCTGTTATTGTACCGCTTGTTGTAAACTCTTCTCGTTTTATTGCGTAGATTGATTCATTCTCAATTGGTTCAATAGTTCCCAAAGTTTTATCTTTATCTTCATCTTCGATTGGCAATGGTGTATACGCTTTCTCAATAGTTGCAGTATTTTCGGGTTCAATTCTGCGCGTTGTTTCAGTGTTAGTATTTTCGTTCTTTATTGAACTGACACTACCGTTTGTCGTCATTTCTACTGTTTCGAAGAAAGAATTTGATTTATTCTCAATTGGTTCAATAATTACTGAGGCTGTATCTTCATCTTCGATTGGCGACGCAGTGTCCACTTTCTCAATATCACCTCTTATAATGCTTTCTTCTTCATCTATTGCAGAGGTAGATTCATTCTCAATGGGTTTAATGGTTTCTGCGGTTCCATCGTCATCTTCGATTGGTAATGGTTTATCCACTTTCTCAATAATTGCAGTATTTTCGGGTTCATTTCGATGTGTTGTTTCAGTGTTAGTATTTTTGTCTTTTGTTGAACTGATGTCTCTGCTTGTCGTTATATCTTCTCTTGCTATTTCAAAGGCAGTATTTGATTCATTCTCAGTTTGTTGCACAGTTGCTGCTGTTGTATCTTCATCTTCGATTGGCGACGGAGTATTTTGTTCATTTGAGTGCGTTTTTTCGAAGTTGCTATTTTCGTCTGTTATTGTACTAATATTACCGCTTATTGACATTTCTTTTCTTTTTATTGCGGTAGTTGAACTTAAGTCATTGTCAATGGGTTGAATAGTTTCTGGGGTTGCTTCATTTTCAATTGGTTGAATAGTTCTTGAGATTGTATTTACATCTTTAATTGCTGTGTCAATTTTTCGAATTATTTCCTTGTCTTTACTGCTATTATCGACTTCTATTTGTGATATTGTGCTTTCAGCACTTGTTATTTTTTGTCTTTGTGTCGGGGAGATTGTATTTGAATCTATCTCAATAGCATGAATAATTCTTGAAGTTTCATCTTTCGCCTTGAATAGTGATGGATTATTGACTTCATCACTATATTCCATATATTTCGGTTTTATTCTATATATTATTTCTGATCCAACTTTTTCTTTGGATATGTCTTCCATATTTGATAATTCACTTAAAATGTTATCAATGAGACTCGATTTATCTTCATTTGAATTGATTTGTTTAGGTTCTCCTTTTTTTGGAAGTAAAAATGTTGGTTCATTAGGTGTTAAATATTTACGTTCTATTGACTTCAAACTTTGTATTGAATCGTAAATATTTAGAAGATCAACTGTATTTATGTATTTACAAATAACTTGTTTCGATGGACAACACATTTCTTCAGTTAAGTCATATAGCATATCATCTGGACACCTTTTTGAAAAATTGAAAAAAAGCAAATTATTAATACTGCGACAACACTCGTTTAGCTTTGTGATTGTAAAATCCGTTTGAATAACATATACAGTTCGGAAAGTTATAATTTGACCAGTTCTGATCCTCTAATAAGGAGTAATTTTACATTACTTAGGGTAACAATAATAAGTACAAATCAAATAAACTTAGCATATGTAATTGTGATTGATTCATACAATGTGGTGCTTACGCAACAAAGCGCATTTTTCGAATGAAAAATGTCAAGATTATTTATATTTATATCGATTTGTATGAACCTAATTTTCTTGGTCCTGATATGTACTTAAAAATTATAAATAAAAATAATATATAATTAAATTACTGACCTGTATCTTGTTTGGTAGAATTTTCCATTAGTCTTAGTGCTACAAGTGTAATATTTGGAACAATCTGAAGAAGTCCTGTTGAAATTTTTTTTCCAAATTAGATACATAAATATACTATCGCAAATATTACAATTTTTTTCAAAATACGAGTATAATAGTGTCAGTGATGTGTCGTATTTACTAAATGTTATGAAATATGAGAATATGTACCTATCAATGAAGTCATAGTTAAAGTCTCACAATTTTGTTATTATGTTTAAATATATGTTCCACTTTATGTTATAAATAAATATCTGGAAAATAGATCAACAATATGTCTTGTAGTATTTCTCATTGCTGTGCAGATTGACCATATTTCAGTGAATGTATTATTGGTGAGATTATAGTGAATACTCTTGTACCTTTAAAACTGTTAATAATTTTTACAACAAATGTTTTGCGTTAAGAATCAATCACATGGGAATTGAATTCATGAAAAAATTCTTGCAAGCTGTATAATATTTTTCGCCGCCAATACTTGTCTAACACTTACGGGGGCACTATGTAGAATTTTTGAATTTTAGAATTGTGTTAAACGATTTATATTCTTAAGTTGCACAAAGTACGGTGTGAAGAAAAACTAGATTTTAATTTTCTGATAAAGTATAGGTCTTATGGATGGATTATATGTGCGTAGTATGTTTAATTACAACACGTCCTCTGCAAAACGAAATTACGTCGAATTGAAACCAAAATTCAAAGTTGAACATTTCTTATAATAATAATAATAAAGTTTGCATTGTAGTGCTAAGCAAGATTGAATTTAATCACCACTCTATTTAGTAGTCGACTCACATCAAATTATGATAAAGACTATCACTGATGTGAATGTCATCATATAGGGTTTCACCAATCGTCCTGAAAAAGTGGACTCATCTAGCCATTAGTTGTATCACCGGTAACTGTGATCACGATATACGTCAGTAATGTCGTGTGATCGAGACTAAAAGATGGTATTATGTCGTGTTCGACTACTGATTAAAAAAAACGTATCATCAACCAAATGTGTGCACCTATGTGATGCACAAGTTATGATGATAATAGTGACATAATAGGTACGTATTTTTTTTTTTTAAAGTACACTTCTATGGTCAATATTCCCCAATCCACATTGATCTTTTCGACTTATAGTTGATGATCGAATCACCGGTACCATCAGAATCATGATCACATAAATTTTTTCGATATGACATGGACAAAAATATACATTCAATATTTTAATTGTTGCATGGATGGAAAAACATCTCAACAACAAACTATGTAACTTTGACTTTGCACACTACTCTAAAGAATTATTCTAACTTTGGACGATAAGTACATGTTTCACACAGCATATTTGAAACTAATGTGGTTTTACGATTAACATTTGATGTTATATGTTATGTACCTTTGTATTGTAAAAGTTATGCTGACTTTCTTTTAAAATTATTTTCATCGCAATTATTTTATTAAACGTGTTATCAAATGCAATAAAATCTGCTGGTGAGCATATTGATGATCTTATTCATAGTAAATGAATTAAATGAATATGTGATGCAATAATAATTTACAACGATTCTAATGATCATATAAAAATGTTTTGTGCTATTAATAAAAAGTATTTCAATTTCCTTTACCTAAATCTACCTGGTTTCCTACATGGTGGAAAAATATCCCGCTCTTCGATAGATTTTTCATAGACATTTTCGATTGCCTTGGTTGGTGTAACTTTGGCATTATACGAACACTTTTTCGTTAATGGATTAAAATTCATTGCACCAGGACATTTGTAAATCTTTTGTGTTAACGTCATACCATTCGAATCACAAATATAGAAGAATGAATAATTTGTTGGTATTTGAAAACGGCCGGCATGTGTACAATTTGGTAAATTGCATATATTTAAAAATGTACACAATTCATGTTTGTGATCAGGTACCTGACAGTTTTTGAATTGCTCACTGAATACCTATATTAGTAATTTTAAAAATCTAAAACTTAAAATTAAACATTTAACAAATACAATGTTCAAATACCTTATCTTCGTCACATTTTCCAATTATAACGGAATCCCTCTTACACACATAATAATAGCGATCGTCTTTAGGATGTCCCTTAATACCTAGAAAATGATCAGCACATCTGGTACCCTTTTTAGTATTAACAAAATCATTTGATTACATCGTAATTATAGGAATAAAAATAATAAAACTTGTATTAAAAAACCATGTGAAACATAAAAAAAAACTATAAATTACGAGTATAAACTTCATAATTATTGATTGAACATGTCTTCTATACTAACGTCAAATTTCTCGTCAAGGGAATCAGTGATGTACCGAGTGATGCTATTCAGAATTCAAGTAACTTTTTCTTCTAACCTCCTACACAGAGCAATATTGTCATGGTACACGTTAACTCGTAAATTAAAGCTTCTGATTTAGAAGCTAACATGTGCGAGGAATGCTTGGTTGGGGGTAGCTTATCAAAATACACCAAAATGTTAAATGTACCCACTTTTTTTTAAATACTATCAAATCTATACGTATTGCCGATAATTAATTCAAAATATATCGATTACAATTATTTTCGTATTTGATTCTTAATTTTGACACAACAAACACCGACAAATTTGAGTGCTTAATATGAAGTAGATTGACAAATCGACTAATTGACAGATAGAAAACCGGGTAGGCGGACAAACGGATAAACTGGCTAACAGACGGACAGATTGGCGAATAGACGTATAGACGTGAAGATAAAATGAGGGACGAACAGAAGTGCATGCGAAAAAGACAGACGAAAAAGACATGCACGGACACACTGAGAGATAAACAGACGAATAGAAGAATAAACAGACAGATAGGCGAATGAACGAAAAGATGAACGAACTGACAGATGTATAGACAGACAGACGATCAGATAGATGAACGGATACATGGACGGATATACGGCCAGATGTACAGACGAAATGGATGTGATGAAACTGTAATGATATTTAATGCATTCATAATATAAATAATAATATGTCCTACATGGTCAACATATATTGCTTTGCCACCACCATAAAATGTTCTGCAGCGATGGTCCATTGGATCAAAATAATAATTCTCACCGCATTTATTCTGAAATATAAAAATTAATTTGAATTAACGTAGTCTGTTTTACTAAATACAAAAAATGTAAATATTATTTTTTTATTTAAATATTATTTTTAAAATTATAATTATTAGCATCATGTTGTGCTTTTAAATTTTGTTTTGTTCTTGAAAAACCATTTTATTTATTTTTCAATTTACTTGCAATTTGCGAGCGCTGCAATATACATAAAGTTCAATATCAAACTTTTGATTTTCGCCCAAGAGTGTTTAATTACAGTCAATAAACGAGGATACACTAATTTTCGAAGTTACTAACTAAAATTGTTATTAAAAAAACTGTTTTCAGTATCACGAAATATACACAACTTAAGATGTTACTAATTATTAAGTTATTTACATATGACCTCTAAACATTAAATGAAATACTAAAGGTATGTTTATATGTTTTCTTTTATAATTTAATAATGAGTAACAAATTGCATTCTATCACAATATACTTTTTATGTTGCAATTGCAACTGATTTGAAATATTTAAACTTAGTAAAGAAAGAGGTTTTTTTTAAGTTATAGTATTATATAAATCAGATTTACTATTTTGCTTTGTTATCCATATTTTAGTAAAAAATACACTTGTCATTAGTTGCACAATCATCTGAACCTTTATGCGTCGAGCACGCATAGGACTGCATTACGATGTCAATTTGCCGTTTCTAATATGCATGTTACATCAAATGTAAACTCAAATAACTATAATTGAAATTTGTCAACTGGAAAATATAGGATCAATCGTAATTATCCACTAATACATTTGAATATTTCAATCGAGTAGTGGATAAGTCCCCAGCTACCTAGTTTGTTGTTGAATTGTTTTTTTTTAACCAGTCGACAAACACGACATTTGCACCATTTTTTTAGCCTCGATCACACACCATTACTGACATATACCGTGATCGAGTTACCGATGACACCGCGTGGAGGTAAAGATTGGTTGAGTAACCTCAATGATAGTCGGCCACTCCATTCGTCACCGAAGTTGCACAATACTTAAACATTAATTTAAGTAGAATGATTACATTTTTCCAATATTTTATTAAATGAAAAATTGTTATACTGATGAGAGCTATTAAATCGACACCGCAATGTAGCAACTTTTATTTTTTAGTCCATTAATGGTTTATCTATAAATAATATAGTGTACCGTACTACGTTTAAAATGTATTTAACTAAGGAAATCATATTTAGGTATTATTTGATTTACAATATCAAAAAAAAATTTGGGAGGTCATACAGTTCATGGGAACACATCATTGGAATTAAGGTTCCATAGACGAGACGTGCCCCGCAATTTAATTGTGCAACCAAATGTAAGCCCAAGTCCAAATTTTCTTATGTGAATTGCAGATCCAGCAAAACATAACTGATTTTTTACAGCATATAAATGTTGATAACACGAATTAAAGAAAACGAAATCTCACAAATCAAAGACCAATATTAACTGGAATCCGTCATGGTGATAGTTTGAGCCCAACATTGTTCAATATGGTTATAAACAAAATCACGCTGCAAATTTAACCCGCAGTGATACGTCCAGAACTAAACAATTTATGAGGACAATAGAAATGAAGATATTACGTACTATCACCGGTCATTCACTCATAGGTAGAATTAGAAGTAATGATATCCGAGATGAATGTCAAATTCAAGACATAGTAAGATGGATAATTATCATAAGGCGTTCTTAGAGAGACCATGTTGAAAGAATGCCAGATAATAGAATCGAAAATATTGCAAGTAGAACACGGTCTATAGGTAGGCGTCCGAAGAGATGGCGAGAAAGTTGGGCATCTGCATTTCATAACTAAATTGTTAGCAAAACACAAGTTTATCAACTAACGAAGGACTGAGAAAAAGAAGAAGAAGAAAAAGAAGACCAGTGATAATTTATAATTATTCTAAATACTCATCAATGAAATGAAATTTATTCACTTTAACTTTCAATTAGCATAAATGCCATTGATGCTGTTGTAAAAACTCGGGAACTCGTCTCTGCTCTAACATTTCTCCATCAATGACGTTACTCCACAGATCGTGATCTCATCAACCGAGTCTTCGTTATTACCATGATGCGTTAGTTTCTCTCTCCCATACCCTCTAACTCTCTATTTGACTCCTTTATAGTCCTAAGACACTGATTTTTAATAATTCCTTTTTTTCTCATTTTAACTCGTCATCAAATTCCAAATTACCCTACAGTTCACATACGCCAACAAATCTTCAAGAGTTGTCAGGTCACTATGTGTACAATAAGTATCTGGAACCGATGCGCTGTATACGGTTCCCATGTGATATAAATGTCGATATTATTAATGAGTCAAACCATTCCAGTACAGTTTTTTGCAAGAGTTAATTTACAAAATCAATGAAATTCAGTGATAAACAAATTAGAAATTGCTTTAAACTATATCTGTACCAATTATAAAAGTTATTTATTAGTGTTCAATCTATAAAATTATGTATTGGCAATTTAATTATGCGTCTACAAAGCATCATATTGGACGATCATCAATTACTTGTTAACAAATTGACAAATTTTAAATTTATGGATCAATTATTACAACAAGCGGTTAAATCGATAATGGTGACATTGACGATACATTAAATAAAATCTGAATAAGAAATTAGAAAATGAAGGTGGAATTAAATGTTATGAAGAGGAATACAAAGAAGACGACATAGAATGAAAAGAAAAGGGAAGGAGATGAAGTAATGAACGAACCACCTATTACTAATTCTATATGATCTAGTTAATATCTGTTTACAATAAATTAGAATTTTGTATCTAAATTTGATCTCCAGTGAATATTGTTTAATGACAATAATCGTATTGGATGTATAGGTTTGTCCACTAGAATATCAATAGTTTAAATTAAAGTGTTACAATTTTAGATTTTTTATCGAATCCATTGTTTTCATAAGCAAAAAGTCAATGAATTTTGACATTCACTTATATGTTGTCGGTTACACACTTAGAGATTAATGAACTTATAAATACCATTGTTTCTAAATAGGTGAACAATCACTATATAAGACTCTACTTTGACGATGGTCACCACGTATATACGTAAAGTAAACACTTGATCTGAAATTCAATTAGCGTTGTATTAATGTGGAATCCGAACTACTGAACAGTTGTATTGACTACTTGTATGCTGAATAGTTGACGTATATAACACAAGTGCATAAAATATTTCTGTTGGCACTGCACCCGAAATCCAATCCCTACTTACCAAATTCGTTTTATACTGTTGATAATTTATTACACCACAAATACTTAATCCAATTAATTTAAATGCAATTAAATTAATTAAGATGGATATCAATTTACTACGTATCATTTTATATTTTCTTCTTTGTTAACCATCAGAAAATTGGAAAGTTCACTGTTTAACTTCACTGTATTTGAAAATATAGGCAAATATTAAGGTATAAAGTAAGTATTTGAAAATTAAAATTAATTAACGTAACCACAATTTATTTGTTTTTTTTTTTTTTTTTTTGTTTTTAAAAATCGATTATTAATTTTTTTAAATCAGAACGTCCACCGGAATTATATGCTTTCGTGTGACAAACATTTAATTTATTAAATTTAAATTTAATTTAAGTGTTAACTTTTCAACTAACCAAACAAGTAATTGTTATTATTGTTTTTATTTTTTTTATTTATGTTTTTCTTTTTTTTTTTCTTTTTTAAATAAACACACATGTTTTACGTGTGGAAAATGAAAAATACTTTATTAATTTTCTTTCATTTAAATGTGTAAAAAAAAAGTAATGCGCTCGTATGTTTATCATATACAGCCAAGAAATATGCGTAATTTTTAAAGCTCACGGTCAATGAAGACCATTATAGTCGTACATGTTATCATTTTCAATATAAGTCATTATTGGGAAAAGGCAACTGCATTTCTTCGAACTTTTATGAATTAAAATTAATTATAATGACCTGTAATTAATATACCTTGAGTTTATACAAAAGAAATAACAGACCTATATCTATAAGATCACACTTGGTAATTCATGCATAGTAAATAGTAATTTAACAAATGTGGTGCTTATGATAATTTGGTAATGTTTAATCGCTAAGTTCACCTCTCTATGTGCCCAGTCTGTTATTTGCAAAGTGTCTGTCTGTACACTGTTCGTTGATCCTGTCATAACAAACGAAATTTGCGAAAATTTGTCTGAATCTACTTATCCTGTTGATAAATTTTTTAAACTGATAAATTATAGCGTGTCCATCCATCGAAGAGTAACCAACTTCACGTAGATCATGTAGCTGCCAAACAACTACTCACAGCGCTCTCAAAATTTGTCAGACTTTAATACTGTTATGTTTACAAGTGTACAAAGGCATTTTGTTTTAGTTCGTAATTGAAAAGAAATATTCGTGCATGCAGAAAATCGCAACTTACTATTATTCGTGAGGTACAGTATTTATGTGTTAATAAAACGTTTTGTGTATCGAACCATTAAACGTTACAATAATACTGATTGCGTCGAAAAATGCCGTGAAGGTGTTCATAAAAAAATTCGCAATATCATCAGAAATGGTTTGAGGAATAAGTGGACGAATTGAAAGAAATCCATTGCAGCTAAACAGCTAACTGTATCGAACTTAAACATAATCCTATACTAGTAACGAAAACATGTGGCGAATTCGAAAATTTGGTGTATTCTGATGCGAAATTTTCACTGTTTTGTAGCATGTAGTTAAATAAAACGATCGCGTATTGATGGAATGGACAATTTAGACAACCTAGTGAATATTACGTGTAAACAAGCGTCTGTTTCTGCAATTGTTTCGACTGCGGGTACTATATATGTTCACTCTTTACTGGTTTCTAATGACCATAGCCTTAAGGTGAGTTAACAAGTGTATCAACAAAATGTATTAATTGATACGTTGATTTTTTGGGCAAGCAAACAAATTGATTTTAATTTTAGAAATTTTTTTTAGACTTGAATCCACACACCAGTGTGCACATTAAAACGCATTACTTAAACTAATGTCATACATCGAATTACACCGCTTTTACTTAATTATCATATTGTAGTATAGTATACATAGCATATATATACGTAGTAGCATAGGCATAGCATAATATACGCTCTACCGACAGATGATAATTATATAAGTGCACATTCTGAGTACCGTATTCAAAAATGATGGCAAAAAAGTGAATATCCTATATATGCACAACTGTACTCAAGTATTTATTAAACAAAAAAAACTAAATTAACAAAATATAAATGATTTACTCACCAAACACAAATGAATCACTATTCTCGTTCATTTCATTGTTTGTACACTACAGATTCTTAAATAAAAAAATTCGAACTTATCATTGAACTAATGTCACCCCATACAAATAACAATATCTGATTTCTTGATCACAACAACGTGAAGAATTGTATTTTATGTGATTAAAGATCATACATTGGTTTTCAGTTGATTAGACTTTGTTTTACATATTTGCTTAGGAATCAAATTCGTTTTAATATTTCAAGTGAGAGCTGAAAGTCAT
>JANSTX010016787.1:0-16997 GCA_027564355.1 Penthetria funebris
TAACATGCCAGTTTTTGTGAGTAACTTTTAAATTTGTTTTTTAATAATTTATATTTTTTATTGAAAAAAAAAAAAAAAATATTAAAATTAATATATTTAAAATGTAATATATAAGAAATTAGTTTTGGTTTTGGATTCACTTTCACGTGCAATTAGTATTTAATATATTAAATTAAAGTTAACATTGGTTATAATTTGTAGAATATATTTTTAATTGAGTTTAGTAAAGTACCATTTGATAAAAAAAAAAAAAAAAAAAAAAAGTGAATATTTATTTAATTAAACTGTACTTTATTTATTTTATTTTCAAGATAAATTTTGTTTTTGCCATAATAAATTGGTATCCTTATTTTAAAATATTCTGGGGTAGTAATTTTTTGAAATTTATATAACCTGAAATTTGTTTTCTATATGCAATCAATTGCAAACATACAATTTAAATTTATTCATTTGAGTCATTATTTATATAAATTAATCATTGTCATAAAAAGTATTTCTATTTTTTCTTTTATTATCTCCAATTTAACTGGATGTCCACATTGTAAGTGTTCTTTAGAACATTTATACAAAAATCACATTTCAATATTCCAAATATATTTATTCAAGAAGCTCTTCTTCATCACTAAAATATGTATCCTTTTTAAATGTTGGTTTCTTCGGTTGTATCTCGTCTGTAATTGCCTTTGTAGTCGTCTATATGAATAATATTTTTAAAAATATAATAAAAAAAAATTAAATGAATAATTTACATTATTTATATCAATATCACTATCATCATCGTTCCAATAGTTTAATGATGATTTCTCTTTAAAATCTCGTTTTTGTTTCGGTTTTTTAATTGGTGGTTGACGATTTCCTAATATATTTGTAGGACATGCATAACTTAAATGACCTTCTTCCATACATTCATAGCACTTATGTTTATCTGGATACTTTCGTCTTTTAAAATTATATAAATTAGTTTTATATATTATATTATAATAATAATTAGATATTGATGAATCGTTTACTTTTTTTGAAATTCTACACTTCGACCATTATCTTTAGCAATACTAGCTTTTATTGTTCGTCCAAACATCTGAAAAAAAAAAGTTTAAAATGCAATGTACATTTTTAAATAAGTAAGGTAACATATTAGGTCTAATTCAAGTTTTTAAATTACAATAAAAATATATCATAATATGTGTTTATAATAAAATTATGACAAAATAAAAATCGATTGTTAAATGTCTTTGCCATAAACGACATAATAATATCAATTTTTATTATGATGAAAGTAATTATACGGTAATTAGCCAATAATTTAAATACCGATAAGAGTTGTTTATAAACAACTGCATTACGTTATTAATATCTCTATTATAAGTACATTTTAACAAAAAAAAAAATTAAACAAAATTTTAAACATTACCATTAAAAATATAATCTAATATATGTACATATAATAGTTAATAATTTCACATCTAAACTTTTAATGTGGAACGTTGACAGAAGACTCGCGAATAGATTACATAATAACATTTAAGAATAATAGTTTCTAAACATTTAAATGATTAATTCAATTTAATTTATTTTTTTATATTCATATGAATAGGCTATTGTTTCTTATATATCATATACCACTAACGTTCTGAGATATATATATATCAAAAGTTCATATAAACCAAGCCTCATTCACTACATTTGAATAATTTGTAACCTTTTTTTTTTACACCAGCACCTACAATGTATAGTGGAATGCAAATCACTTCGATATTAATTAAATAGCGTCATGAAAAATCTATATATTCTTACGGCGGTATACATCAATACAGTCTAGAGCTTAACGTAAATGTTAAATAAAGTAAAAAAGTATACAAAGGATATAACAACTATTTGATTCAATTATTTCTCTACTCATACCACAGTATCATTAACATCTTTAACACAACATTCTGCATCATTTGATTTGAAATACTGAATAAAAGCAACTCCCTTGGACTTTCTTTTATCCTTATGTTTGAGTATTGTTACCCTAAAAATAATGTAAAAAAAAAAAAAAACGAAAATTATTCAAAACTATAACACAAATCAAGGAATAAACTAATTATTTCGTACTTAACAATTTTGCCGTATTTCTCGAAAACTTTATGTACATCATTATTTGTTAATGAAAATTCAAGATTAGAAATATAAACTGTACAGTGATTTGATATTATTTGAGATTCTGTACTCATTTCTAATAAATGATATAATTAAAAATGATTATTTTATTATATTATATTTAAATAAATTATAAATTTTACGTTCAACAACAATAATAAACATAAATTTCATAATAGTGAGAAGAATTTGACGTTTGACACTAACTGTGCATGGTTTACAATTGAAGATAGTTGATTGTAGCAGCTCAAAAATGTCGCTAAAGATTTTGTCCAATTTCGCTTATAACGAGGAAGTATCTTTTAAACAAATATTCAAATTTACTGGTAAATGGTCATATAAGTTCATTATTGATTCAACGTGTTAATTTTTTTTATTATTTAAATAAATATTAAAAAAATGTGTATAAAACAAGTGAAAGTGATTACGATGATAGTTTGTATAGTGACTATGAAATAAGGTGATGAACAAAATTGATGCTATTGCAAGATATGAACATGACTGGTACTATGGTGTGGATTGGAGCGAAAATGTGGTGCTACCCAAATATTATGTGGACATTTGTGAGTATTTGTTGCTACCCTATTTATGCTTCAGAAAATGTTGAGTACACAGGTCGTGATGAGTGTCTATGTATAAGAGAGATATAGGGAATAGTCAATAGTAAACTATAATCATCATTAACTCAATCTGTACACCATATCTTGGTAAATTATGAATATTAGCTTACAATAAATGCAGGTATTGCACGTAATAATATAACATATTAACTTATTGGGATTGAATTATTGCTGAATTTAAAAAATGTATAAATTATTGAGAATATTAATGAAATATTACTGTTATAATTGGTCATGAGATTCATTTATTTAGTCATTAATAAAACAAATAACAATAAATCCTTATTTTGTATTTCAAATAACAAATTAGTGACCAGTGGATTGAATAATTAAGTCGTCAATCTAAAATTTATGTTGTTTTAATTATTAAAATTTACATTATTGACATTATATTAAAATCGTATTATTTACCTGAACGTGTTTTCGTGTTCCTAAAATATACAAAACTGCATCTGCAATATCTTCTGAATTTAAACAATTCAGGGCATTCATAATTTTTGAAGATTCCTCATTACCCGCCTTTAAAATATCAGTTTTAACCCATCCAGGACTAATGCTCTGTACAATTTAAAATTAAGTCTTATTGAGATCTAGCATATGTTGATTTTAAATATATAATGTAAGGGCGTTGAACAAAAAAAAAAAATAAATCCTTAACATAATAGAAGATCATCACCGTTGTGCTTCTAGAGATCACTTACAGTAATACTTCTTTGTTGATGTTTTATTTTAAAATTAATGAATATCATAAAAATATATCAAAGTAAAGTATATTTATTTTAAGGACTTACAGATATTTTTATATTTAATCCACGAGTATTTAAGTAGTTAAGCTCTTGTCTCATTATTTCCGTACTAACTCTTACTGCATGTTTTGTGCCAGAATACATATTAGAACATGGTCGCCCATCAAGTTGTACAGTTGGAATCGCATGCCCATAAATGCTATTAACATTTATAATATGCCCATCCTCATCATGATTTAGTAATGATTTGAATACCTCTTTGGTGCACAATATTACTCCTGTAAGATTTGTATTAATAATATCCACCAAATCTTGTTCATCCTCGTCGGCTATTATCATAGTACCGGTTCTATTGAGTATATAAATAATAACTATTATATCATACAAGAAAACAATTGTTTGCAATTGTTAATTGCAATAAAAAAGTAAAGTTGATAATACATTTGCAAATTGGAAAATAATCTAGCTTTTTGAGTAGTTTTTTGCAAATTGTGTAAGTGTGAACAACATAAATATATTCATATTATTCTAGGCTGGTTGGATTATCTTATGGAAAATGTGGTTGGATACTATTATTAGAGTAAATAAGTATCAACATATCTCCGTACTTAATTAAAAATAATCGTGTGCAGCAGATTAAGTTAAATGAATTTATATTGGCTTGCAAAGACAATATCTCAATGTTTTGCAAGAGTATTATATGTTTTGCATATTGGAAAAGAAAATTTGTTAAGGTACATATGAAGCGTCTTTGGGCTGGGAATCAAAATGGGATATATAAAATTGCTGTACAAAAAACTGATGTATGAAATTTTACAGATATTACACACAACTTAGATGAGAATGTTGAGACTATCATTCAGATTAATATTTAAAGAATAATTTTATAAAACTATATATTCGATGCGCACTTTGAAGGTACTAAAATAATTACATTAAGCAAATTTAAAGTTATAATGTGCTTTAAATACAGGCACACTTAAGCTACTTATGGTTATTAGTTGTGCAAATGCACAAATCAGAAACTTGTAAAGACATATAGATTGAGAAGTAGAAGGACGAATCCTGAATAAGGAATAAGACAAATTAGACGAAAAAATAGAAAGAAAGGCAAAGTACTCAGAACGTTTTGAGTTACCATCACTATTCCTTTTCTCTACAGGGTTCTCTATAAATTTGATCTCGGGGGGTTAAATCGTCATTATTTATCACAACTTTTAACGTGGATTATCAAGACAAGAATATGCATTGATGAACTAAATTCGCTTTATATGTCTAGACCATTATCATGAAAATATTGACGTACAATCAATAAATTGATTTTAAATTATATATAAATAGGGTCATTGAACAGTTTAAGTGTAATTCGATAATATTATATGATAGAAAAATGTGAATATTTTAATAAATTTACCTAGAAATACCTGCATTATTAATTAATATGTTTATAACTCCATGTTTTTCTCGTATCATACTAAAAACACTTTTAATTGAATCAACTTTTGAAACATCACACTGATAAACAATTAGTGTACCTTTAGCAGTTGATAATTTACCCCTTAATTCCTATATAATAATTAATCAATTAATTGCAATTTTTGTATTATTTAAGCAATAGTAGTATTAATATACATTTAACTTATCTAATCGTCTAGCTAATCCAATAACAATTAAACCAGAATCTACTAAACTTCTAGTAATAGCTTCGCCAATCCCACTACTTGCACCTGTAACTACTGCGGTTTTACCAATCCAACGATCCATTTTAAAATTTTAATAAAATATTTTAGAATAAAAAAAACTTGTTTATTTCATATGCATATATCTCTTTACTGTAACAGGTAACAAAATTTACTAATTTGAAAAACCTACTCGAAATATTTCTGATCATCGTATTTAATATTAACATCACGTACAATAAAGAAGAATTAATAAATAACAAAAAATTGGCTGCACCAATTATTGTAGGCCTTGAAAGTCTATGAAATTACGTATTTAGGACCCGAAAATTTTACAAGAAACAAACTCTTAAAATATAATAGAACCGCTGAATATCATAATCATCATCATCATCATCCGTATTACCTCAATCTTCACTCAACACTAAATCATTTTATATCAATGAAAAACCGCAATTGATCACAATTTCTGGTTCACTATCCTCACTTCAATGTACATCTTATCATTTTGCTTTTATCTCTTGAAGAACTGTTCTCCGTCATTTTTATTGTTACATAATCTATTTGGTTCTTTATGTGTGTTGGAATAATCAAGCACCTTGCTTCATGGATTGTCACACCAGTAACAATATTTGATGTTTTACTCAACGACAATTCTTTAACAATTCCGATTATAAATTTTCAATTATTGTTGCAAATTAACATCATAATGCCACCCTATGCGACCTGGAAGCGTAATGGTTTAGACGATGATGATGATACAAATAACGACATTTGAATATTTGAATACCTTGACTATAAAGGTTCATCTTTGTTCTCCATTGATTTGATTGTTATTATATATATGGGTAAATTTAAATGTTTTTTAAACTCTGTGTCTTTTTGTTGAAAAGCGGTCCCACAGGGCCTATAAATATAAGTATCAACATGAATAACATGTTGGTGATGATGATGATAATAATTGACTTAATATCGCATTTTATTCCGAAATTTTTATTTCATATGACATCATACTTTTATTTTAGTTTACATACAACTGAACAAAGCTAATAAAAATTCAAATCTTTTCAATTTTACTCCATACACGTTATACTATTATACACGCATAATATTACTATAATTATTGACAAATGAAACCATAAGTTTACTATTTATACATTGCTTTGGTTTAAAATTTAACAACTACCTACATTAGTAAAGATGCACGACTTTTAATAAGTGCAATTTATGATCAAATGCACAATATTAGTCAATTGTAAATAACCTTTCAAGACAGTTTTTATTAAGTATTTTAGAACAACTTATTATAGCACCAATTATTTGAATATTAAAACTGTGCGTCTGCTGTGGGTGAGAGCGTGTTGAAACAATAAATATGTTGCTTTGCAAACGATTTTTATTGAAATGTTTAGTAAAATATTCATAATTATATATTTTAAATTAAACTGTACTGCAATATATAAATATAGAAGAACATTTGATCTGCAAAAAATATTAAATTTTCTCTCCCATGGGTTTAATTACTAATTCATGAATCTGAAAGTATATCTCATAATAAAAATTTTCAAATATATGTTTAAAAACTTAAACTTACCAATACATTAGGTGGCGTCGATAATATATAAAGTATTGCATTTGAAATATCAATCGGGCTTAACGTTGGATTTGTTTCAAGAATTGTATTAGATTCCGGATAACCACCAGCATTTAATATGTCTGTACTTACAATGCCCGGACTTATACTCTATAAATTAAAAAAAATAGTTAATTATTTGTATGTGGAAATATTTTTATATATTTACGTATTTTTTTCTAATATTTACAGAACACAATATGCTGTAAATCTAAATATCCGAAATGCGTCGTCGATAGCAGGCAAACTATAACTACTTTATGTACTGATACAGAATATCGATTTATGTTTCGCAGAAGGCTGATATCTTTAATGTAAAATTCAGGTGTAAAAAATGAGTGTATTTTGATGAAAAAAAAAATTACAAAAATTAAGATTGATGTGTCGATGCCACGATGAGCAAATAGATAAAGTGGAGAGGAAGTTTATAATAAATAGATGATGGTGGCGATGGAATAGATGCCAGATTAAACATACATAAGTCTTGGCAAATGTTCGGGATGCTGAATAGAATTTGACGAAACTTTTGCAGATATCAAAACATATATAAATGTTTGAAGGTTTTTTTTTAAAATAATTGTTACTCGCTTCTATTATACGCTTTCAATTAAAATGTTCTCTTCTTAATCTAATATAAACTTTAATATGTATTAACTACACTGTAATGTGTAAACGAACGCTTATCCCTCTACAAAATACCTACACTTATTTTAATTTTGTTGTTTTTAAAAAAGTTTAATTCCTGTCTTAAAACTTCTGTTGTTGCTCGAACTGCATGTTTTACACCTGGATATATATTTGGTGCAGGTAAACCTGCAATTAATGGTACAATATGTCCCAATAAACTGTTAATATTTATAATATGTCCATAATCATCACACTTTTTCAATAATTCATATACTTTTTTTGTACATAACAACAATCCAATAAGATTTGTATTGATCACATCCATTAAATCTTGCTCATTATTTTCATTTAAAATCATAGTGAATCTGTGGAAAAAAAAAACTTTGTTTAAAGTACTTATGTCATTAATTAATTAATATTAATCGGCTACATGATAATTTTGATTAATAATATTTGCAAAATGTGCTGAGAATTTATTTGTGATAATATGCGAGTATTCGATCAAGTTATATTATCATCCGGGAAGATAACAATGAATCTGAATCAGTTTTTGTATTTTCAATTATTGATTGACGTGCTTTTGCTGAATTAAATTTTCCAATTTACTCACATTTCTTATCACTACTCTCCTTTCACATCCCTAAATCACAATAAACCGATTTTAATAACCCCTTTTTCCGGTATTAGTACAAAATCATATCTAACCAGCTCATGGTTTAATATGAATTTCATCACCAATTTTGAGTTCGTACGTCAACAACTTTACGACCACATTCCAATCCAGCAACCTACAGATTTTAATTAATATTCGTAATTTAAAATTCTTGCGTTGCAAGTCAGAATTCTATCCTTTTTACTTTTTACACGTATAATAAAGTTTTTTAATATTCCCTTTGCGTTCTTAACTTTAACAATTTCAGTTTTTTTATTTATTTATTTATAATATTTAAGATATTCCTGGCGTTATGGCACTATAGTAACACGACTCTACAATAAATTAAGGCAATCTGCGTTGATTCTAAATAATTTAAACATCGAAAACACATAGAAAAAAAAAATGCATAAAAAATATTTATTTTAAAATTTTACCTATTAATACCTGCATTATTTACAAGAATGTGAACAACTCTACAGTCTTCTTCAATTTTAGAAAATACTTTATTTATGGATTCTTGTTTAGTAACATCACAATACAAAGGTATTAATTTAGCTTTATATTCTTCATTCAGTTCATCAATGAGAGCCTATATAAAAATATAAATTAATTTGTGTTTTTCTTTGTAATATTATCATGTTTTTTGATTTATAAACATACAATAATTAATTCTACTCTTCGAGCTAATCCATACACAATTAGACCTTCCTTAACCAACTGTTTGCATATAGATATTCCAATGCCAGCACTTGCTCCAGTAACAACAGCAATTTTTCCAACCCATCGATCCATATTGAATGTAATGAATGTGTTATTTAAATTACAAACACTTTTTAATTTACTATTTATTATATATACTCGTACTTATAGTAATATATATAAAAAATAGGTAATTATATTTATTAAACAGTTAACACCTTCAGATAATCCACAAAGTTGAACATAATAAAATGTCAAATAAATTTAAGAATAAGAAACGATTCTAATACAATTGTTTCAATAATACCAAATTTTAGTTCATCTTCATGATCATTAGTGCGGTTTCTCAGCTTCATAATTGAACTATATTTCATCCTTTATCTTCTTGTTTGCCTCTAATTTCAAAAAAAGATCATTATCAAATGCAAAATGAATGAGTACTGAAAAACATTCACTTTTCGCATAGAAATACACGATTTTAAAAGGTGCATACGAATATTATATGTAGCATTTCATAGTTGTTTAATCTACAATAACTTTAATTTTATTAATTTGTGGAATCCTACGTCCAACAGTGAATCCAAATGGGCTGACATGATGATGATCATAATTACCTTGTAATATTCTGGATGTCACTCAACATCTATAGTTTTCTTTGCAAATAAAGGTTACCCATCATTCGATAAATTATTCTAATATAGCCGTCAACATGTTTATTTGAGGCATGATGTTATTTTTCTATTCCAAGACTATTTATATTTCTATTCTGACATGATCATCTTTGAACATTTCTGTTATAATGAAAACTTATCTTATTATATATTTTATAATTTCTTACAATTAATATATGAAATCTGATGCAATTGTAACATAATAAATAGTCTTGTGGTAACGGAAACTTTTGGTTTAAATTTATCTGCAAATAATGAATATTTGTAAAAGAATATACATAATACAACTAGTATATTATGTTTGTTTTTGCAGAAGGATATAATCAAAAAATTCATTATTATGATATATTGGCGGAAAATGATTCATAATTATGCCGCACCCCGACTCAATTCATCTGGAAAACCTAAGCAATTTGGTGTGAAACAATTTATTATATACATGTATGTACAAGGCATCAACATATATATTCAACAACAGAAAATATCTATATAATAATTACTGTATTATATACTGTTGTCAATATTTTTTATACTTTTACGCAAACTTAATTCCAGTTATGTACTAAGCATCATTGCATAGAGATAGAATTGAATTATACTATTTCTAAGGTTCTTATTAACACTGGAATCTCATGGCGACCAATCAAAAGAGGCTATTCATTAAACATCGATAATATTAATTACAGATATAGTGAAAATAACGAGTTCACTTACCACACCTGAGCGAAAATTGATTGAATTTAATAATTACTATCTGCTCTGCAACACCTAGAATACCACAATACTATTTCCATCAATAATTCAAGAACTTCACGGAAATTAATAGCCAGCAAATTCATCACTATACGTACTGCAAATTGGTAAGTTGTCACCAACCTCTATTTTACAGACACATTTAGTTAAGAGATATGTTGGATTTTCTACCGCATCATCAAACAAGAATCAAGTTAGAATTCAGATTTGTTTCTTGACCACACAGCACCACCAATCATATACCTTCATTCCCTCCGCACTGTCGATCATGAACACTTTTGTAACATGATGATACTCGTCACTTTCTAATCGCCACAATACAATAATATCAATAGACAATTTAATTTTAAAGTATGCAATTTAAGATTACATGAAATTTGTTGAATATAACATTCTAGTCGTAAGTGTTTCACAGAGTAGTCGAATACTTGACCAATTAAAAATAACGTGACGGAGAACTGTCATTAATAAAGAGTAGACCAGGTAATACCAGAGTGATAAGATGTGGAGTGACGTGAATATGTGGTAACTAGAAAACGTGAACAATAGCGGTTGTTCGTTAATGCCCAATATGCTATGAATTAAATGTTGCATTATCTGTATGAAGTATGAATAAATAAATATAAATATATTAGGTGAGAAAATTAGAGTTTTCAAAATAAGGCATATATTGTTAAAATACATTTACTTTCATGCATCAATAGAATTATGGGTGTAAACTTACGATACAATAACAATAAAATATCAGTGCGTTTCGAATAAAATCGATATAAAAAACAAAACAAAAGGTTAAAGGTGTACGGAATGTAAGTTATTTGATTTTTTTTAGATTATGAAAACAATTTTATAATTTACATACCTTTTCATCCATAAAAATATTCCAATTTAATCTCTCCTGATTGTTTTTGATTTTGTTATTGCCAGCTGTTAGTCGCCTCCCAGTGCTCATTTGTTCATTTGACATTTCAAATACAGATGTTAATACTGGAACTCACTCATTTGCAACATAGAAATTATAAAGGCCAGGGACATCAATGTTAAAAATAAAAAGTAAAAAAAAAAAATTAAATAAAATTTAAACTTAAAAAATTATCCCGCCACATAAAATAATATATAATGTTATATCTATATTCGCCCGGGGCGAAAAAGTACTCCTTTCGTCGCAGAATAATACTCCATTCGACATATTTTGTTTTGCGCATGTGTTATAAATCAATATTTATTTGACATTTACTAGTAGGCATGTTACTAGTTATATATTTTGGCTACTATTGAGTGTTTCTCTTTTTG
Source organism: Penthetria funebris (assembly GCA_027564355.1). Taxonomy (NCBI): domain Eukaryota; kingdom Metazoa; phylum Arthropoda; class Insecta; order Diptera; family Pleciidae; genus Penthetria; species Penthetria funebris. The sequence goes on from JANSTX010016787.1 coordinate 11,516, forward strand.
CTAATAGATAATTTACAATTTATGGTACTATCGTCGTTACATTGAATTACTTTGATATCAAAACCCTGGCCTAACGCTGTCTATAAAACCACTCACAGTAAATATAACACGCCACCTCTGTTCATTTTTCTACATAACATTTAATTGAATTGATATGGCAATCCGAAATGGTTTGAAATGATATAATTTGTGTATGAACAAAGAACAACAAATAACAAATAAAGTTGTTTTTATTTAAATTAATTTAAATACATAATATTTATAAATAAAATTAGTTTATTTTTTAAAGTATTTAAATTTTTGTTTGTATTTTTTTTAAAAAGATATCTTTGTGAAAGTGTTATTCAATTTTTCCTACAATCGAGTGATTTTAACTGACAAATTCAATTGTAAGTAATTCGATTTTTTGAACATTGAAACATTAAATTAATTTATTATTTAATTAAATATAATCTTTGAAATTAAACATGCATAGTAAATCATTTATTTGCTTTCATCTCGATATATCTTTCTGTTACTTAGCCTAGATGATCTTTTATTTGTCAGATTTCTGCTATATCGGGTGTACCGTCCTGAATGGTTTAACATATACTATACATGCATCGATAACCATTCATCTCTTGTTACAATCGCATATTTATGTCAAAACTATATCAGCACAATATGACTTGGTCGACCAGACCTATTTATCACGTTTACCTGTAATCCTATGTACGGGACGAGATAAAATCCGTGCTTAGTAAATTTCCATCTCCGATTTATCGACCTGATATTATATTATGAGAATTTTATTCAAAGCGAAAGCAATTTATTTACGATAAAATATTTAATAAAGCATAAATGTGTGGTGTAATAATTTCACATGAACACTATTGAGCATCAAAAACGAGGTCGAACTCGTATACACATTATCTTTTCACGCATATGAATCAAGACAGATTTAGAACCACGGAAGACGTCAATGGAATAATTTGTGTAGAACTTACTGATTAGTTTACTAATCCAGTTCTTTATATTATTATTTTAAACCATAATATACACAGTCCTTGAGGTACGACGAATCATTCGTTATAACGGAGAAACTTATTTAAGTTATTAATGTATAAGTAGAGTGGTGCATTAAATCCCCAGCTAGGTAGTTTGTGGATGAGATGTTTGTTCAATATGTCAACAAATATAACATTAACAACATATTTTTACCTTTGTGCCATTACTGAAATATATCGTGATTTATTATCGGTGACAATGCGTGGCGTTACCACTCATCGCCCTATACATACTAAATTTTGGCACAATCAGAAATGAATTTAAAATTTCCGTATATAACGTATGTTGATTTTTTTTTTTCTAAATAATTATTTGTTGCACTCTAATATACTAAAATTTAGAATCGCCACTTCCATTACCATTTTTTTGAGGTCAAACCTTCTGATGATATCATTTGGTAAATGGTATTCGACACCTGAATAATAGTAATGTAACATATGACATGCAGATGGATTATTCGTTTGGAAAGACTATTGCACAATTCACATTTGTTGATATTATTGAATATTTGACTATATGAGAATGCACAAATGTGTGCTACAATTGTAGCATTCTAAAATATTACACTGATAATCAATTTCAAGATTAAAAATACATACAGATCTTTTATAACTCGGAAATGATTGTACTTTTAATTATTTTAATTTTTTTTACATAATTCTAATGATTTAATTTTTGATTAAAATTGAAAATATATTAAACTATAATATGAATTTTAAACTAAAAATTAAAATTGTCCATTTGGTTTGATTATTAAATCATAAACCTAAAAAATAAATAGAAAATAAAATTTGTTTTCCTTATTAATATTGTTCAATATATTATTGAATTTAACCTGAACGTTATGTGGCGTTGATAAGGAAAATATTACTGCTTTTGATATATCATCAGAACTTATAAAAGGATATGTCTCAAAAATTTCATTCTCATTTGGGTATTGTCCATTTTTAAATATTTCAGTTTTCACAAGACCTGGACTAACACTCTATATATACATAAAATAAATCATAAATTCCATAAACTATTAATATGTTAATATGAAGAACTTTATGATATTCCATATTTTACCGATATTTTAATTTTTTTACTTTGTAAATAATTTAATTCTTGTCGAATAACTTCACTTATGGCTGTTATTGCATATTTTGTGCCTGGATAAATATTGAATGTGGGTACTACATTCAGTATTGGTATAGTATGTCCTAAACTGCTATTAATATTAATAATTTGACAATAATCGTCTATTGATTTCATTAATTGATATGCTTCCTTCGTACAATACACTAATCCTAGTATATTTGTATTCACAATATCGGATAGATCCTTTTCGTTGCCGTCACTTAAAATCATTGTACATCTGTTGAAAATTTGGGGAAAAAAATAAATTATTACTATAATATATGTTAAAAGTTTGAATATTTTGAAGGTTAAAGAAGTTATACGATTCTTAGCTTATATCCATAATTCTATGTTCATTTACATTTACTATATATCTGTGCAAAATTCCATTTAAGTTGTATATGTTCCACATAAATACTATTACGTTGAACAACTTTGCATTCATATTTATTGATCTTATATTAGTCATAGGAATTTTTGATAGATGATAGAAGTCGCACCACATCAATGAGAAACGAATATTGAACAGTCTACAACAAAATATATGACAATGATAATTTAATACAATTAATTGGACAAAGAAGACAATGACTAATAGAACCAATTAAACTGATGTACTTGATTGATTTTTTAATATCACTTACCAGTATATATAACATCTGTATTAGATACAAATGTGAATTGAAATACAGATAAAGTGCCTGCAGTAGTACCTCACTGTGGTGTAGATAGTAATGGATTTATAAATTGTTCGACTTTAAAATACATACATTATAAATTGATTTACATGATCCGTAATTAAGATCGTTATTCGCAATCTAGATGTTTGCATCGTGGAAAACTAAAACAGAAATACATTGCTCGACTTCGATTGAATTACGATGAGGGTAAATACTGAAATACATGGGATTAAATGAAGTATAAACAGACGACTAGAAGAACTTAATTTCGTTCACGACATTTGTCAAATGTTTGGTATGCTGAATAGTGTTTAGCAAATGTTACAAATGTCAAGAAATATAAATTTGTGTATTTTAAAAACTAATTGTTTATCAGTAATATTGTATGTATGGCTGTACAACGAGCGTATTTTTTTTTATATTGCAAGGTTTGTATAATAAACTGGAATTCCTTGGGTAATAGACGACCGGATCATTCAAGGCCACTCCATTCGTCACGTTAGATCTTATACATATCTTATAAACGATAAAATGTCACACACTATAATATAGTTGTATTTTGTTCGACTACTGTAAACAAACCATTCCACTTTCTTGATCGTGTATGATGTCGAGAATTATGAAAAGCTACAAAATCCCACTCAAATTGCTTCAATTTCTATATTTAAAAAAAAAAAAAATACCTTGAAATACCTGCATTGTTAATCAGAACATTAATACTTCCAAATTTTTTTTTTATTAAAGCAAATATTGTTTTAACCGATTGTAAATTTGATACATCACATGCGTAAGAATACAATGTCCCTTTAACACCTTTTAGTTCCAAATTTAGCTCCTGTATATTGGAATTAGTTACAATATTTATTTTCATCATTACAATATTACATTTTTTTATGTATACCTCAACTTTTTCTACTCGTCTTGCAAGTCCAATCACTATCATTCCAACTTTTACTAAATCCTTGCTTATAGCTGCTCCGATACCAGAACTTGCTCCAGTGACAACTGCAATTTTTCCAATCCATTGATCCATAACTATATAATGTGCTTATTATATTTATTTAAAACAAAACCAATTAAAATATTTTAGTAAATATTAAATGAACGCGTATTTTATTGCAAATGGTTAGAGAACTAACTGCACTGACTAATAGATTTATATTAACTAACAAACAAGAAATGCAACTTTATTTATGATTTTTGTTAATTTCATCTGCAATAACTTTCTATGCAATTTATATAGGAAGTTAAATTATCCAAATAATTTTAAATGCGTTTTTTTTTTACATATCAACAAGACTCTTACGAGAATATACATAGTATATTACAAAATAAGTAAAAATTAATTAAATGCATTTCACATTTAATATAAAATTTGTATGGACATTATATTTGATTACATATATGATATAGTATTTGCCAGTTGGTGAACCACAATTACAGTTCTTGAGATTATGGCTAGTCTATGTATATGACTGATTGAGTGACCGACAAACATCTATGTTACTCAACTACAATTTATATCAATTTCTGGCGTGTGATGGAGGCTAAAAAAGTGTATATTTTGTGTTTGTCGATAAGGTGAAAAATATGCACCACTCTTCTGAAGTATCCAGATGTATAATAGAACAATTATTGTTGAATCTACATTTACCTGCTACCTATGCGTTATTATATTATTGAAAACTTTAATATTTTTTTGTCACTGTGTAGGATGAAAAATGTAAAGGTTGACAAATTAATGATTTGTAGTTCTTAAATAGATCATAGTAGCAAAGTTAGCCTAAACAACTTATTATTTATTATTCATACAAATAAAAAAATGTTTTTCTAATTTAGTATTAGGTAACCAGAAATGCTAAAAGGTTTATCACTTGTTTTGCTTCAGGGTATAGAAAATATTTTTTATGTTACCTTAAAGCAGAATATGTGCTTCGTTTTAATAAGTTTCGTAACTTATTATCGTGAAATCACATAATTTTTTTCGTGAGGTCTCGCTAGTTTTACCATGGGACTATGAGTTTAATATTTGTCGCAAATGTTGGGGCATCAAGTCTTCCCAATGAATGCATCGTTTGCTGCATGAATGTGCGCTGATGAAACGCTGACTTTAATGTGTTCAGATTTTTTTTTGTTAATGCTTTTTCTCACGAATGGTAATAAGTTTTGATAACTTATCAAATAAATCACTTATTCTGCTGCTTCAAGGTAAAAAAAACATTTTCAAGTAAAACATATATTTTTCTATACCCTGAAGCAAAATAAGTAGTAAACATCTGTTTTTAAATAGTATCTAACATTCCTGCTCATAATATTATTAATCGTATATAGTACTATGTGTGCTAATATGACATCATGCAGGGTTGACTGATATTTGCGATATAAATTCAGGTGGAAAGCAACGAAATGTTTTATTTTTATTGTTGTAAAAATCGTTTTTTATTAGGCAGATAATATATCAGATGCGACTTAATCAGTTAACTTGACGTTTATGGCTTTAACATTTGTTACCACATAAGTCTTCTTCAGTCTTGATGTGACTAACAACTTTGCGTATTTGCTTAACAATAAAACAAACTCCTCTACTATGATTCATTTGACGCACAGGATAATTTAGAGAGCTTTTCTTGATGAAA
>JANSTX010016798.1:4442-16993 GCA_027564355.1 Penthetria funebris
CAAAGATCTGATGGAATCTGAACCAATTGTCTCATTTCGTTTCATCTGTTTCAACACCCTGTCAAGTCAAGTCTATCGATTAAAACTTTGTCTGTATCGTTTCATTGTGCAGTAATTTTGTGATATCTTCTTTTGATTACCTGATTTAGCAATATCAATTACATTTTTTGAATTGTCAAGCTATGTAGCGATGTCTTATTACTGATTTTAATATGAAACTCGGTACTCCACGACCAAGTTTCCCTTTCAATGTACAAGGAGCTTTTTAACATACCAAGATATTATTTTAACTGCCATTTCGAACTCATTCGATATAATCTCTGGCTCGTGTTCATCATTTAAATTATGTAGAAAACGTGTTGTTATAAAATGATCATTTGCTACAATGTAATTTAAAACACTTTGTTTTTTTTTTCAACGTTGTTTCTTGTTTTTGTATATTTCTTTTAATTAGATTTTTATTGCTACTAACAAACAATGCTGTGATGTCAAAGACCAATTATCACTTTGCATTCTTTAAAATACCGCAAATGGATCATATAATTTAAAATCAATCTTAAGATACATTTTCCAACTAATTTTGTATTTTATGTTCTACCTCCGTTTATGCGAAACATATGTTTACTTCGGCCAAATGGCATGCCATTGTTATTTGTAAAATATCATTACCCTTACATGACAAGCATTAAAATGTTGATTTTGTTTAGCGAACATGCCCTTTAAAACGGTCATAACGCGACTGGATTCACATAATGTACTTGTCTGTAAAACTTATTGCTAGTATTCATAAAATTCTATTTTCGCATCGGATCCTATTTTTGATGAACATATACCTTGACATATACCATAATATCATATTATTCATGATCGGTTATAATAATATCTTTATAGATATAATGCAATCTATTATTGAATATATCTGTCACCAACTATTCCTTAAACACACAATTCTAACACTGCCATAATAAAATGTTCATGGCCAATATTATTGACCGTCCTTCTATTTAGTTTCTTATATATACAAGATATTTGGATAATATTGACTTCACTATTGTTAGTCCTCGCCCGAAAATCCAAAATAAAAACTACATATATAATCTTTAGTTTAGACGTAAATGGGTGCTCCACAATTTTTCTATGAATATATCAAAGCTAATGTTTGCACAACAATTTTACTCACATCTCTAGTAGTATACCCAATAAATGAATATGTCTTGTTTGATGATCACACAAACGGAAATTCATTATATTCTTGTATGTACAGTTAAATACACAAATCGCCTTCTACATTTATTAACATATTTTCAATTTGGTTTCCATTAATAAACCAACAATTAAAACAGCCACGTTATTACTTATAGTTAAAATCTAGATAAAAAAGTTATTTTAAATTGCATATGAATTTAATTATCATGAGATATGAACAATTACAATTATTATCGTTTACGATATAAACAACATAAAAAAAACAACAGATTACAATAAAGATTGGAAAGCAATTAAAATATGAAAAAAAGCACAACAAAAAACTTACCAAGGCCTCTGTGTAAACGTAACAATGTTCTACTACCAGAAATATAATCAGTTTTATTGAGCAATCCTGACGTTTTTTCATAATTCATCATTGTATTAAATGTAATAAATTTGTCACCGCTTTCTTTCTTCCTAAATTCCTCCAATATATCAATTTTTGATTTAACATCACTACTTACGAAACCAAATACAGTCCCCATTAAATGGAAAAATCTATTAAAAGGATTTTTCTTAATAATTTCTTCATTGTCCTGTATATTAGAAAAAATGCAATAAAATTGCCTTACTTGTATAGTTCTTTGAAACCTTCCAAATAGAAGTCCATTTGAATATCTTGTATTTCATTATCAGATATAATACATTTCTCAAAATTATCATAAACTATTTGTAAATCAAATCGTTCTTGAGTCATATTTATATAATTTATTTTAAAATATTAAAAAACTTTATCAATTATCAATATTAGAAAATAAAGAAAAAGAAAGTTGATTTATACAATTGTCTGTACTTCCACGGAACTAATTAACAAAGAATGAAAAATAATGACAGTGACAATTTCTGTACATAAATAATAATAAAATAAAATTCGATGTTTTAGATGATTTTTAATTTCTATTGGAGTACGTACAAATTTTTATTGATGCACAATTACATAATAAAGTACTAGATAAATTTTTTTTCATTACAATTTTATAACAAAGAATTCAATTAAAAATATTTTCCTTTTTTAAAATAATTGTTATTATATTGAATTAAAATTATTCAAAATAACTAAATTACTAAAATATAATTTTCTACATTTAATTCAATTTTGAATATTTTAAAATTTTGTTGAAAAACGAACTTATGCTAAATATAGCATTTAATTTTTGACAAATTTCCAATCACGCATAAGTAAATAAATTTTACCATGGAAATCATCCTTCAAAAAAAATAATGGCTGCAAGAAAGAATTTGATAAATTTTCTAAGTTCAAATAATTTACATTATTTTAGAAGTAGAACATTTAAACAGACTTCAATTCAATGTCGTAGCTTTTGTATATATTGTTCTAATAAAAAGACATTGAATTTAGGAGGTGTTGTGTTAGATAACACAAATGTTAAATGTAAGTAAGCAACGGCGGTATGAATCGCTCACACTGTGTATAAAATTCTAGAAAAAATGTGTTGTTATATTAGAAATTATAGTATTACATCATATAATTATAAATAATCAAAATATTAAATAATAACAGACTATTTTTAATATTTTTCATTACATTTATTGTTTATACATTTTCACTGATTATTCCGTAAAATTTTGCTCTTTCATAATTATAATGTTTTGTGATTTTCATTTAACTTTTTCCATGTTTCCCTTTTAGTAGTTAAATTAATTAATTTTATTTTTTATCTCATTAAATAGTCATAATTCCAAATATTCGTACAATACATAATAGTAAACAATTATTTCAAAAGGATTACTATAAAATTCTTGGTGTGTCCAAAAATTGTTCTTCAAAAGAAGTTAAAAAAGCCTATTATGAATTAGCGAAAAAATACCATCCTGATACAAATAAGGATGATAAAGATTCTAGTAAAAAATTTCAAGAAGTTTCTGAAGCATATGAAGTGTTAAGTGATGATACGAAACGTAAAGAATATGATACATATGGTCAAACATCGGAACAAATGGGACGCGCTGGTACCGGTGGACATGGTCCACAAGGTTTTTCACAAGATTGGCAATTTCGTTCAACAATTGATCCCGAAGAATTGTTTAGGAAAATTTTTGGTGATGCTAATTTTAGAAATAGAGGTTTTGATGATTTTGCTGAAACACAATTTGGTTTTGGTGCTGCACAAGAGGTTTTTATTTATTTATTTATTTTTTTGTTTTTATTTTTTCCTTTGATTATTTTTTAATTTTTAGATTGTCATGAATATAACTTTTGCACAAGCAGCAAGAGGTGTAAATAAGGATATAAATATCAATGTGGTTGATACATGTCCAAAGTGTGTGGGTTCAAAATGTGAACCAGGTACAAAGGCTGGACGTTGTCAATATTGTAATGGTACTGGTATGGAAACAATTTCAACTGGTCCATTTGTAATGAGATCAACATGTAGATATTGTCAGGGAACAAGACAATATATAAAATATCCATGTGTTGAATGTGAAGGAAAGGGACAATCTGTAGGTTGAGTTTTTTTTTTAATATGATAAATGATTTAAATTAATAATGAGGTGTTTTTTTTTTGTTTAGGTACAAAGAAAGAAAATTACTGTACCAGTTCCTGCTGGTATAGAGGATGGACAAACGGTTAGAATGTCTGTAGGACGTAAAGAAGTTTTTATTACATTTCGGTAAGTTATTTTGAAAGCAAAATAAATAGTAATTGTAATTTTATTACGGAAATGGTATGCATTAAGTTGATATGGTATGAGAAAAGTATACAAATCGCGCTTACCTCTCATGCCTTAAGTTCTTGCGGTAACAATAAATGTCTTGACAACAGATGAATAGTCACAGTGCTATTGTTTTTTTGTTTTTTTTTCATTTCGTCTATGCTTATAGTTTATAATAATCCATTTTTTTTTGTTTTTGTACATTATTATAGTGTAGAAAAAAGTAGCTATTTTAGACGAGATGGTGCCGATATACATACTGATGCTGATATATCTTTAGCACAAGCTGTTTTAGGTGGTACAATACGTGTACGTGGTGTTTATGAAGATCAAATTATACAAATAATGCCTGGCACATCATCACACACAGTTATTAATTTAAATGGTAAAGGTCTTAAACGGGTTAATACACACGGACATGGAAATCATTATGTTAATTTAAAAATATTAGTGCCAAAAAAACTTTCTGATGATCAAAAAGCTTTAATGCAGGTAATTTATTCATTACAGGGTTCGTCAATCGAAGAGTGTTACCAATTACCAAAAATTGTAAATATTTTTACTTAATATATTTAGACAAAATTGAAAATATGACCACCTTTGACAAGTATGATGACATTTAGTATTCCGCGAAGAATGCATCTCAATCTGTACGAATATAAGTCTGTGGAATTCATTGCTATTTGCGACGAACCGTCGCCGACTTCAATGTTTTCAAATACCCTTTTTTTTGTGTTCATTAATTTATTGTTGCTAAGAAATGAACTGTGGATTTATAAAAATTTGTTAGTCTCAAATGGGCTTAATGGGTTGATGGCGACTTCTATTGTAATTTCCAATGGTGGTAACCAAAATTATTTGTGTGTCCACGGTATCAATATATCATTTTCCACCCTTTATTCGTATACTTTTGTTCAGTATTACAGCATCTCAAACTATCACATAAGCTGCCGCTTGTTTATGCATATGAACACTTTGTTGGCCAAATCGTCACTAGATTTTCTCTTAAACCACACACGATCGTTTTTGTTGCGTTTTGTGTTTGCTGAACACTGAACATTTTCTCATCAGAATACACCAAACTTTCGAGTTCGCCAGTTGCGTGCATGCTTTTCAATGTCTTTAACCGTTGAAGTTTGTCCATTATGTATATATATTGTACGACTTTAAATTTAACTTTATTATTCATTCAATTTAGCCAATAAGTCAATAACCCATCGATTGACGAACTCTGTATATTGTAAAATTCATAGTTTTTTAAATATTCTATTGTTTTCACATATTTTTAATTTTTAGAATTATGCTGAATTAGAAGTGGATACACCTGGACAAATTATGGGAGTAACACTTAAAACAGATGGTAAGTCCAATGCAGATAATCATGCAAAAGAGAATATTAGTGAGAATTTTACACAAGGTACTAAATATGATGAAAAATATACCAAAGATGATCCAACGGGAACAATTGAGTTTAAAACTCAAACACTTGGTTATCAATTTTATTATGCATTGGGATTTTTTATAATTTTTTTAGTTTATGCAACGTATAATTTAAGTTCTACGGACGAATTGGATAGAGAACGTGATTTAGCATTAAATCGGCAACAAAAATTGGAAAGAGATAAATTTAATTCCGAAAAATTTAGTGATGTCTGAACAAAATCAGTTAAATTTATTATTATTTATTACTAATTTATACGTTAAATAAATGATTAGTGAATGTTGTAGAAAAAATCTTATAATTGTTAATAAACAAAAAAAAAAAGGAAACGTTATTAATAACATTGTGTTTTTTTTAACCTAGGCGGCACTCCACTTGTTTGTTCATAATTTATATTATTAAGCCACTGTTGTTGATCTATTTTTAAAATTGCGATTTATTTGTTTTCGTATTGCTCTATCGTTTAGTACATTAAAAGTGAAGAGCCTAGGTGAAAAAAAAACGAAATTAACAATTCTAAGATTAAGCTAATGTATTTGTGTGATCTATGCTTCATATTCATCAACGAAGCGTTACTAAATTTATAGACCATTGTTCTTAGTATATGTCCAAACTATTTCTCGGTATGATAGCTCTTCTTTATTATACCTGATAATAAAATTTGATAGTTAAAAACATAGATGGATTTATTTTATGTTAGTAGATTAAAGTAAACCTCTCCAAAAGCAAACTCAACTAAATATCACATGCAATATTCTATGTAATTTATTTTTATGATAGTTTTCATGATTTATTTTCTCAATGAGACTGTCATTTAATTTTCAGGTGGCAAGGAATGTTTTAATGAGCCAAAGAAATTAACGAATATTATACGACAAGCATTAGAAAAGGCAAAGGAGACAATAAAGACAATAGAAGGTAAAAGCACAAAACTTGATGCAGATGAAATAAAGAAACGAGATAAAATTTAAATTTTATTTTATAGTAATTAAAAATATAAAAAAAACATTTAGTTTGATATTAAATTGTGGTAAAGAATACCATTTATATTATGGGAAAAGAAACGTGTTTTAATTGTAATAAATTAGTGGATATCAATAATTATTAGATAATTATTAAAAAATATTTGTATTACTGAACGAACTCCGTTCGCCACTAGAACAAGATGAACCGCCATTATATGAGAACGATTGATAATGAAGGCAAAAATCTAAGAGCATGCGCGTTTTCACCAAAAACGATATTAATTTTCATATCGGGGTATTCTTTAAAAGGTCACATGCAAAATTTCAGACAGATATGTCAATTCGTTTTGTTTTGATAATCATTGAAACAAACAAATTTTTATTCCATTTGTTATAATGGAGAGAAGTGAATGGCGAGTATTGATTAAACATCTTTTTACATGTAAAAAAAATTTATCACAGAAACAAAAGCAGTACTTGGTAAATACTATTAGGGTTTGTCTCAATCAATTAAAATGATTCATAAATCGTTTACTAAATTCTGTAATTGTCATACCAGAACAATATTGATTACGACTACAATTTTAAACTTATACTATAGTATATTCTTCTCAGTATTAACACTTTTTGATTAGTATACGGTTTTTGTTTTCTATTTTATCATTTTATTCCATTAAAAACATACTCGAATATATAACTAAACAAATAATTTACTTAATTTATATTCCTACTTCCATCTTATGATACACCATGTGCTCTTTTCAAACCATGTAATAATTCTCTTTTAGCATCATTTATTTCCTTATAACTTTGTAGTGCCATTTCCAATTCAACCTTTTTTATTGCATTACTTTTTATATAATCCAAAATAAATGCATAAGAAATGTCATCGCATTTAAAATCGTTTTCTGTTTTACCACCAATTGATTTATCAGTTTCTGTATTAGCCAATATTTTTGCAATATATTGTTCAACAACAATATCATCATTCTTTTGATTCACCAATGAATCTAAAACACCACTATCATATTTTATTGTATTTAAATTATACATTAAACAAATTAGTTCAACGCAATTTTTTAAATAATCTCTTTGTATCATATCAATAAGTAAATTATCGATAATTTTATGCCAAGCCAAGAAAAATGTCATCGGACCAAAATATCTTGTTGATCTTAAATCATCAAAATGTTTATGCTCATTTATGTGCAAATAAATTTGTGATGAAATGCGATGGTATTCCTTTTCGTATGGATCAAATTGTATGCAAAGACGATTTAAAATAAATTCATATTCAAATTTATCTAAACATTTTTTTAAATTTACATACTCAAACATATGGGGTACTCTTAGTTTACGTCCACCTAATGGGAAATAAATTTGATTCATACGCTTACGAACATCTTGAAAACATTTTTCTAATATTCCATTAGGTTGTCGTACAACTATTGTACGTTCCGAATCTTTTAAACCATATGTTATATCAGTAAAAATGAATTTTGTTTTCGTGAAATCTTGAAGGGCAGGATCTTTAGATATTATACATTGTTGATCTTCTTTGGTCTACAAAAAAAAAAAAAAAAATGAAAAATAAATAAATTAAAACTTAGAATAACTTAATTTTCTAAATATTTTAGATATGAGATAATAGTAAATAATGAAATTGGTTTTTTACATTAATTTGTATAAAATACTAGTCAAATGTAATTGACACAGATCGTGAAAAGAGTGATCAACCAAAATCAAATTTTATGTACCTTCTGGTAGTACCATCGGAGCAAACACAATCACAGTATATCTTAATTTTATGGTGTGTGAATGTGACCAAATATATAAAGGTAATACTATCGTCTTAGTGGGATTGGTGAAAAAACAACTCATTAATAAATTTGGTTGTGATATATGTATATGGGAAATGACAAATTAACATTGTAACATTGAGACGGAAAAGCCAATATAATACGATGATAATGATAATTAACACACAACTAAACTAACCTGAATAACTGGTGGCATTTGTAATAATCTTTCTGCTTTTTTAGCCGACAATTTAAATTGATTTTCGATTTCTTCTGATGTCATAAATTTATATTCAACTTCATTTCTCTGTACAGGTTTACTTTTGAAAATTTTATTCAAATTAAATCTTGTTAATGATTTCAATAATACTTGTGTTTCGGGTTTAATAAATTCAATTCCTGGATCTCGATCTGCAAAACAAAAAAACAATAAAATGTATTTATATATTATTTAAACATCAATAAATTAAATTTATTAATTAAAACAATTTTTGAAAATTTACATAAAAATATCTAATCAGAAACAAATTTTGCTACCCAAAACATTAACAAAATACCACAGATTTGCTGTTACTTATATCTAAATCATTTCATGCTATTATTATCTGGCGTTTCGTTTCAATAAATCATCTTTATCATAATCTTGAACTTAATTTATATTTCACATATTGAAATAAAGAAAAATATTGAAAACTTTTGACCGTTTTAACGGGTAATGGTAAATTATTGCCAAAGATAGGCAGATTAATTAAAAAATCAGTTGGAAATTATGAGCGTTCTCAAAGAGTCAGCGAATCTAATATATTGATTGCAAACGTAAAGGAATTTCATGTGAAACTATTTTGCAAATTAACACAGAAGAAATACAGTAATTTGTAAATAGCATTGTAGTGAGCAGTCAATTAATAAATCAGCATAAGGTGAGACGTGATTACTTCGTCACAATCAAACACACATATTCCACCTATTGTGGACATGAATTGAATAAAACAGCAAAATTTCTTTTCCTGTAACTTATAACTTATCCATTAATATTCTACTAAACTTAAAATTGTTGACAATATAAGGAATCGAATCAATGGTAGTCTATGTGATATATTATTATCCTATGTTGCCAATAAAAAGATAGAAATTTTGCACATTTGTGGTTGATTATTATAGGCTTCCAAAAAAAAAAAAAAATTGATCTCTATTAATATTGGTTGATGATTGATTTTTTGGTGATTGCCGCCAATCAAATATTCACTCGCTTTTCCGCGTACATTAGCAGATGCTTTGAGTTGTACACATTTATGTGTACAGCAGCCAGAACGCTATGTGAACGAGTTGAAATTTGAATAGCATAAATCTGACGTATTGAAACACTATAAATATCAGGTCGTTTATTAATGAAGCGATTACATGGTTTTCTGATTTATTTACAATAAAGTTACGTACATAGTTGTTAATGATGTTACATAAATGTTTTGTTTATTTCATGAATCCAAGAATATGCATAATTAAGCTCAACATTCCGAAAAACAGATATTATATTAATTTCCTACTGTTTATTAAAATACATTACTGGACTATAAGAACCGAACAAATTCACAGGTCACAGCACCCTAATTAAAATTGAATATACAAATATAACCTAAAAATTACCATATTGTAAATATTCTTCACTATTATTGCCACAAACAGAATTGTAATTTACCGATGTAAATGATAAATAATTTGTTAAAGATGTATTTCGTGGATATTTATTAACTAATTTATAAAAAATTGACATTTTTCTTTACCGAATTAAAATCAATTAGCCCACACAAGAAAATACAAAGCACATAATAGAGAAAAAAATGTAAACTGATAGATGACAGTAGAGACGAAGTATGTTCAATTACAATTGGTATGTGTTCGATATCTACCATCATGATAATAATTATAAAGCAAAATTGGATATTGTTTCTTTTATAATTTTAACAATATTATCATAGCTCTTGATATTTTAATTTTTTTTTATTATTCACATATTATCATTTGAATAAACTTTAATTAAACCACTAATCTAAAACAATAATATATTTTAAAATTTTCAAAAATACCATAAATTCGTAACACATTTTTTTCATTTCAAACTCACATCTATAATTTAACAGTGTATGTTAAAATCATTTTGCAATTAGGTGAATAAATTATTAAACTGTCATTGTGACATGTTAGGTCAAATTTAAAAGAAAAAAAAAAAAAAAAGAGTATTTTCAAAAAAAAATTAATTTCTTCGTGTATTTCATAAATAAGAATTTATTTTAGATTTAGTTGTCGACTTGTTTGTTTCGTTATTGAATAAGTTTTTTTTTTAATTTAATTGTTAATTTATTATGTCGAATTTAAAACAAATTCCATTAACGTGCAGTGGACACACTAGACCCGTAGTACATTTAGATTTTAGTGATATAACTGATTCAGGATTTTTTTTAATTAGTGCGTGCAAAGGTAAGTGTTTATTTGTTAATTATATTTTTTGGAATTACAAAAAAAAATAAGATGTTTTTTTTTTGTTTGAAAAATAAAAAGAACTGTCGGCATACCTTGACCTAAATATGTCTCAAAATTTTATTAAAATTTACAATCTGTTTAAAATTTTGTATAATAATAATAATAATAAAACTAATGTCTACATTAGAATTTTAATATCATAAAAGTGTGCAAAGAGTGCTCTACTATGGGTGGTGCATCATCATAAATATTTCTATAAAAATTTTATTAGTTAAAATTGCAATAAATGCGAAAATATTTATGGTAATTTTGTTCAACATGCTCTCTGCTTAAATCACATAATAAATAAAATAAATAAATAAATAAAAGTCGTTGACACCTGAAAAGCGTGTACAAATCGAAGACTTGCAAAGTTAGAAAGAAAAAACTAAAGGAAGACCGTGGAAACTGGAGCACGTATAAAGCTTATGAAAAAAAATAACATCAAATTTATTAACTTCCCAGAATGGCACATTATAATCATAATCTTAACATCATGTACACCATATGGGGTGCATATGACGACACTTTGATATCACTTAGCCGTTTCTAATATGAACGCAATGAACTTAAGGTCAAGGAAATATAATTGAAATTTTACCAAACCTGGAAAATATCGTATCAATTATAATTTTCCGTTTATATATTTTAATATTTCAGTAGAGTTATTCATAAATCCCTAGCAACCTGTAGTTTATTGATCAGATGGTTTTTTTTCAACCAGTCGACGTTAACATGCCATTAATGAGACATCAATCGTGATCGAATTACCGTAGTTATTGTGGCGGTATACACAGATGATATTTAGTAACCTCGATGATAGTCTCGACCACTCCAATTCGTCACCATGTACTTAATGCTAAAAGTTGCATTTAATCAATGCATATTAAATACATAAATTTAATATATGACCATAAAATAGGAGACCTTGTCCTTGATTAAATTTATATACACTGTTTCTTATGATATATTCCACAGTCTGTCTGATTTGAATATTGAAAGGTCAATGCCCTCTTAGCCTGTGTTATGGCATTTTCAGTCAATTACATACACAATTAATTCCATTAATATTATTGTATATTATATAGATAGGTTTTTTAATAATTATATTATTAATTTTAAAATACATGTAACGTTAATTAATTAAATTTATATTTCTATGAAATTCGTCATTGTGTTCTGTATAAATTTATATTGAAAACAAATCACACTAATGTGTGTACTACAATTGTAGTAAGTACTCGTATAATATTATATTATTCTTATATCGATAAATAACTTTTGGCCTTACTTTCAACATGTGAATATTGAGATAGTTTATAAATGATAGTTTTGTGTGTTTATTTTTTATTTTTTTTTTTATTATTATTATTTACATTTAATTAATCTGAATGTTGTGTGTTTTACATATTGAATTAATGTGGAATGAATATTTTTTTAGTTTTATTAGATTTTTATCATTTTATAACCACCATACAAATAGTTTATACTGTAAATGTATGACTATAATTACCACAAGCACATTGCTACAGATTTTGTAGCGAAAATACTTGTAGAACTAGGTTATCAATGAGGAAGGTAAACTTTGCTAGGATTTTAACGTTTATCTATTATATCTAATAGTTTACAGGGTTAATAGAGTCTTTTATAGGTATTCGTAAATACATTCATGGTTTTGTTACACGTTATACACATGTTGTGAATCAGTATTGGATCGTTGATGATATAGAGTTAATAAACCATCACTATTATATAGTCTATCACTGATACCCAGATGATAGAGGTGCATTGGATGCTTGATCCTAATTTTTATAATTTTAATCTAATTGGCCTACTGCTACATCGCCTGAGAATGGCATTTTCGGACTCTCTTATTTTGGCCAAAAATCTCATCGCCTGTTTAAC
>JANSTX010016809.1:0-16984 GCA_027564355.1 Penthetria funebris
TTTAACTTTTATTACGTTTTGCTGAAGATAAAATATGATATTAAATTAATTTAGTAATAAAAAATACTTAAATTAAATTGGGGTTCTAATTAGTCATAATACAAATAATAGTACACACACACTATTATTATCATGTAAATAATAATGAAAACAATATTGTGGGAATTAAATTAAATTAATTTAAATTAAAAATTGTTTTTAATTAAAACGGAAATTGCCGGTACTTAGTTTTAATTTATGATGCATTTCAAATTTTATTATTATATACATTTTATGTATTGATGCGATATTACCATTTTTTCTACATTCATGGAGAATATTTAAATATATTCGTTAGATTCATTTCATTAATATTTTTTAAATTTTTTTTAATTAATGATTTATTAATGAACAAAACAAAAAAAAAAAAACAATAAAATTATTACTTAATTTCAAGAACTTCTAAATATCTATGGTTTTAAAAAGGTAGGGAAAAAATTAACGACACATTTATCTTGTATTATAAATTAAAGAGATTTAATTTTTATTTTTAAATATTCATGAATATAATATTTATCATTAAAAGTTTCAAAATCTAATAAGATAAAGGTTATTTATGAAAAAAAAAAAAAAAAAAATTAAATAAATTACATATTAAGACACACATTTTACAATGTCACATTTTAAAATCGAAAATGCTTTTTGCACTTCATTTTTATTTTAAATCAATTTTTTTTTTTAAATTATATACAATTTTTAAAAGTTATATTATAAAATATAAACAATATAACATTGAAAATTGATTATTAATTCAATTTTTTTTTTTATTATTCATCTTAATTTTTTAAATTATATAAATATATATTATTTTGTTTAAATATATGCATACATAATTAGTATAATGTTAATTTTAAGTGCTGTTAATTTAAAATATCAATATTATTTTATTGCTGCTTTTTTTTTTATTTCAAAAATATCGAAACCAATTTTTTGACAATTTTGTTTTTTATAGAAAAAAATGATAGTATTTATAGTCTCTAAGGAAAGTTGGTTTTTTTAATGTGTATTTTTTATAATTAAAATTTAAACCATTACGAAACCAATTTATTTAATCTAGTCAATGATTTCTGCTATTTAAAATTTCTTTTCTTATTTATTTATTTATTATAAAAAAATTAAGTTTACCCACTCAACTCCTTTCATTATGTTATTATGTTATGTTTTATAATTAATTGCGTATATTAGTTATGTTACTTAAGGTGATTATTTTCTACGTAATAAAGGTGGCGAATATAACGGTTGCCCCGCCCTTTGTTGTTAATATGACATTTCTAATATACGTGTATAATATACAATATGTTGTTAATATGACATTTCCAATTTCTATTCATTTATATAACACCAATTATCAACAATCAAACAATTGTACGTATAATTATAATTAAGATATTAAAGTTTTATCCAAGGTTTTATACTAATATTATCTATATCAAATGACTAAATTTATGCTATCATTCATGTTACACACTTAGTTGTTCAATAAATAGCTTCACAAACGTAATCAACGTCACATGCAATTTACGTATTTATATACACTTATCGTAAGATTTGCTGCACTTAAGATTTTGCGTCATTTGTTTCGTTTATTCTAATATCAATAAAATAAAAACAAAAGTATGCAATAACTACCGAATAACTAACGGAAGGCGAAGAGCTAATTAAAAGTTAGGTAAATATTGGTGACGGAAATAGAGGAGGGGGGGGGGTGATAGAATAAGAATAAGGTGATACTAATATTTGAATAGAAACTATGTAACATAATTTATTTTTTTTTTAATATTTAAAGAATTTATATTCTGTAACACCGGCATCAAATTTATGGCGAACATAATTGAATTTAACTGTCAGGTTTACGCGGCAATAAAAATTCATGTCAAAACTTTTTAATTGGTAACATAATTTTTAGGAAACGATGGGTTTAAGGGGGGAAGAGGGAATGGGTAGTATTAACACTTTCAGAAAATATAATAATTTTATATTGAAATTTATTTAAAAAAATAAAAACAAAACAAACAAGAATTTAAATTACATATTATTAATTTATGTAACACCGGAGTTCAATTTATGGCGAAGATAGTACAATTTATGTGAATTACGTGGCATTAAATACGCATACCAAAAATTGTTCGCAATACTTTGCAATATTATTTGTCTGTATTTTTAGTACAGTTTAAATTTTATTCGTCTCTTATGTGGAACGGTTTTGTATTTATTTGACACTTTCTCTTTATTGAATAAATTTAATTTTATTATTTATATCAATTTTAGCAATGGTTGTAAAGGAGGGGGGAGGCAAGGATTGCTATTAACAATTTTAAAAAATGCAATAATTTTTCATTGAAATTTATACTTACATGTAATAATATTACATTGGAATTTATTTAAAAAAATCAAAAATTTAAATTGCATATTATAAATTATGTAATACCGGATTTATATTTATGGCGAATATAGTAAAAATATTGCTGTCGAAATTATGCGACATTAAAATTACATGCCAAAACTCTTCGCAATATTTAATTGTTTGTATGTGTTTAATGCAAATTCAATATTTCTTTGCTTATATGATTGCGGTTTCGTGTTACAACAAATTTATAATGGTAGGATTTTGAATTTGGTTGACATTTTTATTTAATTTAATTAAACTGTATATTGTTTACAACCCTAAATACGTTGTGCAGTCAATATACGATTTTATATTCATTCAGTCAATATGTTTTTTTTCCGTTTGGTATCCTTGAGTTGCATAAAATCAAATTGTTCTTATTGTAACTACTTTCCAGGACCACAGTGTATGCATCGTAATTAAAAATAATATATTACTGACGATTTTTTCATATATACGAGTACTCGTACTTGTATAGTAACATTAAGACTTAAAAATATATTGAACTAATATAAAAGTCATGTAACAAACAATTAGTTCATTTAATGGGTTTATGTATAGATCAAAGAAAGAATTCACTTACTTTTCTATTTAATTATGATATTAAAAAAAAAAAAAGAAAATGAAAAAGAATTTTCTTAAGTGACGGTTTTTTTTTATTCCTTCTTCTATGTACGCGTATATTAAAGATTCTTTCTGTTTACTTAATAATAAACCTATGAAAAAACATTCATTACCATTCTATATAGAAATAAATATACGCATATGTAATTACTTTTAATAAGTAAAAAATAATCGTGATTAGACCATTAAAACATATATTATCCAAAATAATAATAAAATTTAATATATAGAAACAGTCAAATAGCGATGAATTTCTAATTGCAAATACCTGTTTAAAAGCACTGAATAATTCACATGACTAATTATTTTAATTAAAAAAATCAGTGACAAATGACATAGTGTCGGTATTATATTGGTTAATGTTTTTAATTTATTTGTTGTTTTTTTTTTTTTGTCTATTTGTTAAATTTTGTACAAACATATTATAACTGATGAATATTTTTTTTATATAATTTTGACTGTTTTAGGATATCTTGTACATGATGTCATTTTAAGTGTGATAATAAAAAATACCCAATATTTTATAACATTCAATATAATTAGTACCTATACTAATCATTTATACAATTTTAAAGTACATTGAATTAAAATAAATTATGATTTCCAAACTAACAAAAAAATCATCAATAAATATTACGCTATGTATAGGAATACAATTAATGACTTCAACCTATGATATTAAATTTTTGCAAAAATATATAAAATATATAAATTATGAAAAGTTTTAAAATTTTATATTGTATTATATTTATTTGTAATTTGTTGTAATGATAATATTTGAGTTTTACAAAATTTTTCACAAAAATTTGTTTTTAATGTATATACTTAGTTACGACAACAATATATACCACACTTTTTTAATTCAAATTTTTGCACTTTTTTGCATCATCGAAGTCCTTTTCCGAAAAAAATTTAGTCAAATATAATTTACGATGACTTTAGCTTAACATAAAACCTTCCGTAAAAAGTTAACAATTGTCAAAATAATGTATCAAACTTAGTGCGGTTCATGATGATTTTGTTAATTTAATGCAAATGTGTTCAAAACATTGGTTGTATTCAAAAATTATGTATAAAAATTATCAAAATGCAATATTTTTTAATACATTGGCAATCTCTGTCCAGACAAAAATACACATCGACGTCGACACTTTGTTGTTCAATTCAAAATATTAATTTACATTTAATTATATTTATCAACTTCAGTCAACAAGTGTAGTTGCTCGTTATATCTTAGTTTGACGTTTTGTTTTAACATTTTGTTAAGATACTTTAATATAGTTTTGTTTAAGAAAATTTATTTTCTGTTAAAAAATAAATTAAAAAAAAATAAATAAGTAAATAAAATTTAAAAAAAAATATAGTTGTTAAGTTGTTAAGTATTTTCGGTGGAAAAAGGTTTAAAAATTTAAATAAATAAATAAAATAAAAAAAAAAATTGTCAAATATGGAATGACAGTTAACAGCAGCTGCACCAACACCTTTGATCCATAATCGTTCAATGTTCATCTGGTATTTAAATTTAGAAAAACCATGTCACATACATAGTATCGACTATGACAATTTGATATATCAGAGCCATTGGACACGCTCAATACATAAACACATAAATTAAAATCTTAAAACAGCTAAATAATAGAAGAAAAATCATAAACAAAATATATAATTTGTCATATAAACATAAATCCTTTCATTATTTCTTATTCGCGTGATAAGTGAAGGATCATAAGTTTTTTATTATTTTGTTTTAATTTTATTTTGTTAGACGTTATAACACGGATTGTGAATATGATAATAATTTTCATTTTTATCATCAGTAAAGAACAGTCAAAAAAAGTACATGAAAAAACTCAAAACAAGAAAAAATAGTATTTAAAACTATAATAATAAATCAAATTGTTTATTATCATACGATTTCTGAAATTTTAAATAATTTAATTTTTTTTACGGAAAAATTTCAATTATTTTAACTTTTTTGTACTAGAATACGTTACGATTAAATTCATCATAAACAATCGCATAAAGGGCATGTCATACCAAAGTTCTACGCGAGCGAATGTTCGCGTTGCGTTAACCATAACACTACTTTACGGCCACACTGAGACGCAACCGTATGTAAAATATTTTGTAGTTTTAATTTATTTTGTGATTAGTATTTATTTCGCGGTTAAAATTTATTTATTGTTATTTATTTTGTTGTTATAATTTAAAATTATATCAAAAAAACAAAAAGTTTTGTTATATGCGTCTGTATATTTATGTTTTTGAGGTTATGTTAACGATCAAAATAAAATTCGCGTACCATACAACGTGAATATATTCTACTACAATTTTCATTATTTTTGAGAATAGTATACCATTTTTGAACAAACAACGCGAATACACAGTTTTTGATGTATTTCTATTTATTCTTATTATTTCTTTAGTTTTTTTAAAATTAAAATCGAAGTGCTGTATAGTAGGATTATATTAATTGCAAAATTAATATATTCATAGTAGTACAAGAACCGAGTAAAAATTTGAATAGTGCGGGAATGCGATTCCTGTGTGGCAAGCCCTTAAGATTACATACATTCTACTTTCTAACGTTACGTCTTACGTTAAGTTAAAGTCATCGTGAACCAAGGGTAAATTTTAACCTTAAAAGTATTGAGTATACATCTAATTTTTGTCATTAAAAATTTTAAAACTTTTGATTCCATTCTCACCGATTCACTTAATTATTATTTAGTTTCTTTCAAATCATTGAACGTGTATGCAAATCATAATGAGCATATATATTTTTAAATAATAAATTTTATAAAATCAATCTAAGAATATTCATCTATTGCAATTCAATTCATTTACTACTATTGCATAACTCGAATAAATACCGTTAGCTATTAAAGATCATAAATAGCATTTCATCTATGTTTTTTGTTTTTTTATTTAAATAAAATGTTTTAATGATTTTTAACACATTGCTGCGGCCTCAGAAGATCATGCTCCATAATAAATTTTTATCGACTACTCTCTACGACTCTCCAACTGACAAATGTTATCCAAATAAAAATGGCGGCCAATAAAAATCAGACTAGAACATATTATTCATCCTTATCAAGTTTTATGTAATTAAAGATTTTTGAATTTTAAATTGAATTACTAACGTTTGAAATTGAATTATTAACGTTGAATTCATTTTGAAGAAATTATTTCATTGAATTGAGTATCATCACAATTGAACTATACTAATAAGTTGGAATATTGTATTCACCATAATATATCGATTAAAAACTAATGTTTTGTAAAAATGACAATAGTCAATTAATTTTATGTATGGTATTATAAATTTTCGGTTTTAAAAGTAAAAGTATTGATTTTAATAAATACTAATTTTTTGTTAACTCTTCAAAATTGTATTGATAATAATAAACAATGACAATTGAAATTGATTTAATTATGATGTTTTTCTATTTAATTTTATAATAAATCAAAATATTAAATAATTAATTTAAAAAAAAAAAACAACAGTAATTAAAAAATATTTTTTATATTTCTAAATTGGCTAATTGATTCTAATCGACATATGAACATACAAATTATAATATAGCGATTTAACAATTTAGTCCGTCATATATGAACGCATATGGTTTTTAGTTAGCAACTTTAATTAATACACAAAATATTAAAATAAATTTCAATTGTCGAAAGAAAATAATTGAAATGTTCAATGGACGAAAGAATGTAAAATACAAAGTAAAATATTAATTTGCCTTAGATGTGACAAAATTTAAAATTGTTAAAAAAACGATATTTTCATCAAAAAATGTTTTAATAATTTTAAAATATTAATTTGCCTTATATGAGACAAAATTTAAAAAGTGTTAAAAATATGTTAATTTCATCAAAAAGAATAGAAATAAAATTGTTTTAATAATTTTAGAATTATCAGTTACGACGACCTACTCATGCAATTTTTTTTTTTTTTGGATATATACCAGGATTTTTAAAAGCAATAAATTATTATTTCGTTTCTTAAACATTTTTAATATACTCTTTGTACTCAAATGTTAATATGACCATTTGAAAAATTATAAATTTTACAGTATCATCATATATTACCATCATACCGTCATACCATCATACCACATCCATCATAAGTATAATAATATTTATACACTTTTAAGTCACGATAATTTTTCACTATTATGAGAAGAAGCTTCTTTGTTTTTTTTGGTTTTTTTTGTTTTTATTCATCATGTTTTTTTTTCTTTAGATGTTTTAATTCTATTATGAGATAGTAAAAGCGTTAAATATTGTTGAGTCATTAGCGGATCATCGTCAAATGTATCAATCACCTTATAATTTTTTTTTTAAGTTAATTTTCGTTACAATACTCTTCATTTTTTACCCTACATTTTTTTTTTTTTTTTGTAAATGTAATTTAGAATGAAGAATAACAATAGGACTAGTTTCAAATGCATATTAATTTTAATATCTATGATACTTTTAAACTTTGATTTATAAACTGCACGAGTGTATTGTTGAAATTCAAAGGTAACTTTAAAACTTCTGTAACTCACATTGCCATCGAAACTTTTCAATTACACGTGAAACGTCAACATCGACCATTTGTTTACGAAAACGAACACGACTAGAAACTTGTTAAAATCATGTTTAAATCAATGAATCTTGCCGTCATTAGGTTGAACGATATTCAGGGAAAAACGAGGAAATGTCTAAATTAGTTGATCATATTTTGTGGCCTCTTATAATTTGTCTTCAACAAACTTTGAATTGAATTATTGATCTTCCTTGTTTTGAATTAGTATAGAGCTTAAAATAAAGACACAAATATGTAGAGTGAAAATAACTACATTCGCAATTATATTGACTTATTATACAATTTATTTAATTAAAAATTAATATTTATCGTATCATATATGACAATAATGAGATTCTAAAATCCTAAATACATTAAAAGTTATCACAACTAAACTTATCCTCAATTAATATATCCGATAAGATAATTTCTAATTGCGTGATCTAATCTGATATGTTCGGTTTGGTTAGACTCTATCACGAAATACTAATTGAGTTTGTTCAATATAAATTCATTGAATTATATATTTAATAATTCATTTGCATGATTGTCGAAAATTTGTTTTATATAAAAGTGTTAAACTACACCAAATTATAAATAAGCCACTTATTTGTCATAAGTTATAAGTATAAAGATTGCAAATAATGCTGCATAATGTAGTTATTTTTAAAATAAATGTGCAAATATTATTAAAAATAATTAGAATATTTGATTATTACTTTAATTGATCAATTTCATGGTAAATATACATACGCAAGAAATATAAAATAAATACGAAATGCCTGGCACTTTAAGACTATTTCAAACTGAATAAAAATCAATATTTATTCTTCGATCACATATATGAACCTTTTTCTTATGTTATTATTATGATTGTTAAAAAAAAAAAAAAAAAAAAAAAAAACAGAAACACAAAATCAATTAACTTTAGAGAGTACTACAACTATTGACATGCAACATTTATAATTGAAATCTGATATTTAATAATGTAAAAATCCTAATGTTCTCAACCTTCATTTTATATTATTATTTTTGTATTTAATTGACATTGAGTGAGTATGTTGACATAAAAAATGAACTTGGATAATGGATATATTTTCAATTAATATTATTAAAACATATTTTTGTGATAATCAACATTAATTCGTTAAAACGTATAATTGAATTAATTTTGCCTGCAAATTTTATACCGCAAAAAAAAATTCCTCCATAAACGGAAAAATTAACAAACTGTTCACGAGTCTGTTATGGTTTCGTGCGAACTCCAACATCACTTGCTCACTAATCACTTTCGCTTTGATCAAAAAAACTGAAGTTACTTTCAAAAATCATTATCTCAATCAAGTATGGATTTTTTTTTAAAGCTTTGTAGTGTGTCTGAAACGACTCAGATAGCTTCCTATAGATTCAATTAATTGCTCTTAAATTAAAATCTCGAGTTATATATTGCCTGCTTGATTGTATAAAGAATGATATTTCGACCTAATAGGAAATCGACCTGGTATCAAGGCGCCGAAAATTGGTTTCATGAGTATGTGTGACAACTTGCGTGGCATCACCTTATTGAACACAATAAACAAGGTTAGTGCAATAATTATACATGCTAAGATCAATTCAGTCTTCGAGCCGAATATTCGTATATTGGGTTAGACCAGTTCAAAAGTAGTGATTTTAACGCGGTACTTATGGAACGTAAAGAACGGCATTATTGGATCAAGATAATTTTTCACAATAAATCCTTAATTTTATCAAACAATACATTAAAGCATTTTTGCTTACTTACACCACCTACTCTTGGTCCTATTCATCTTCGATTTGATGGTTACCACATATGGCATTAGATTAGATTTTCAACATACATAATACATCTGGGATTACTTAATGAATTTCAGAACACATTTATTGAAAACATAATTTCTAATCAAATGATCCCAAAGTTCAACTGTGAGATGCCATTTGAAGAATCTATTTGGAGTAAAAAGCGACAAAAAAACTAACCTTTAAGAGTTTACATCGGACACTATTGATGGATCTAAGACCTCTGATGGATCAGGGGTGTTTGGACCTACATTTTATGGTAAATTTTTTGTTGGGTAGTACCTCAGGCTGCAATTCATACAATAGAATTCTGCATTCATGAAAACCTCAGATGGTCAGTCTGCCTAAAGGTTCATACAAGCACCAGCCTAAATTGGTTTATGGGACTGTTGAAGGAAATATTTTGACCTGACAAGAGGTAATTCGGTGGTATTATGCTGGATTCCAGGTCATGAAGGACATGAAAGAAACGTGTTTTTATTGGTTCGGAGATCTTCTATGGTATGGCCACATAGGGTCTATAAAAATCGACTATAGAAACCGACATGCATGAAATTGAACCGTCTGATGAAGTAGTTTAGTCTACAGTTGGGGGCTACTCATTAGTATTCCAAAGAATAAACTATTCAAGATTGGTACAAGCGTTCGTCGTGATACAGGGTTGTAGAGGACTTGGCCGACAAAATATAAAAAAAACAATGGACAATCGCAGTTGATACCCTATGCTGTCGCTCTGCAAATTGAGATGATAATAATGATGATGATGACGTAATCTATGATTTTTTGCATTTCTGGTAAGAGCACGTGGCGACTTATTTACCCTTCTTTCGAATGCAATATTTTAATATGTTTCAGACATTTCACTATTTATATATACATATAATATCTAATGCATTTATCAGTGAATCTGTTTTATTTGGCATATTTACATAATTCAAGTATTTTGTTTTTTTTTTTTTTTCAAAAAAGAAGAACTAAAAACCAAATGGAATAAAATCAATATTTAATTTGATGATATACATTTATTTATACTGACATGAACACACCTAATATTAAACACGGTATAAAGCAGTGTAATTCTCACAATGCGGAAAATGGAAAAACAATACATAATGGAAATTACAACAATAATAATAACAATCGTAACAAGGAAAGGAAACAAGAAGAAAATCCTGTGTATATAAAACAGAACAGGGAGATGGATGAAAAATTTCGAATACTGTATTTTTGTTTGGTATATAGGAAATGGGAAAAAAATCTATAGGTAGAGGAGAGTATGATGGGAAAATAAAGTATAAGTTTAAATGTCCGATTTTTCTTTTATCCGTATGTAAGTGCACATAATACAAATATATACAATTTATATATCCATTTATTTATATGAGTATATATATGAAAATTAGTACATATAAATATATAGATAGACATCCGTATTTTATATATATTTTCTTCATTTTCAAGTCTTTACGGATCAGCTATCGATCGGACATTTTCCATCTCCTTTTATATCGACGTTATATCCTTATTTTCCATCACCATCAGTATCTATAAAGTACATATTATATATGTGTATATATATATATTGATAATATGTACCATACAGGCCAGTTTATAGTTAAAGTAAATGGTAGTACACGAAAATATATTTATAATGGGGGAAAGTTGGATCGGAAAAGTTGAAATAAGATTTTCCCTATCCTTAATTTTTTTTTTTTTTTTTTGATATCCCATTATATCATACAAAAAACATATAATACATATATTCGCATGTTATAGAAATGTTCAAATGTAGATGTCGCAATCGCAATAATAATATACTCTTTTTATGATCTTGAAGGACATACATAAGAGTATATATTTATATTTATATATTCCCATATAAGTTGCTATACATTTCATATTATATTAAGGAAAAATACTCCTTTTTTTCTACAGTCCATTCTTATATAACAGATAAAAGTATATAACATTCATTTATACACATATCTTACTATCTAGGCACTAAAGAAAAAGTGTCCTTTACGATACAGCAAACGACCGTAAAATATATCAAGTGATATTCATTTTTTGGAGCGAGTTCATTTATTTTGAAATATGGAGTTTGAATGTTTATGCTTTGTCCTATTTATTTTGCAATTTATTGGAAATTTAATAGGGTGCAAGAAAAATAAAATTGGAAAAATTACAATGTTATTATACAAAAGTATGGATGTGAGCACGAGTATATATAGGGAGACAATATTACATGAAGGGAAAAAATTGAGGAAAAAATAAGTTACGAATAAAAGGAAAATGGTCATCACTTAATAGTTTGAGTTTTTCAATTATGGGGGTATGTTTTTTTTTTTTCGCATTTTTATTTTTTATCTTAAGGATAATTATACAAATGAAAACAAACAGAAATCAAAACTGATTTCTAGATTTAATAATATTTGAATACGACTGTGTATTATTTTCGAGATTATTTCCATAATGTGTGAAAACGTAATTGCGATGCTTAACTTGAATATGCATACTACTTGTTTTCGATTTTTTTCAGAACATAGCATATTGCGCAAATAAAATGCTAATAAAATATTTCAGCATAAATTAAGTCAAAACAAATAACAAGAAAAATATTAATCCTTAAGCAACTCGTCGTTACCATAACTTCTTAAAGTGGTATCCTCAAAACCATATGGAAATTTATCACTTAATAACTTACATTCGTGCATTGTACGAAATATTCACAAAATGTTAAAATTACAAATTTTTTAACTGGTAACACTTCGAATAACGGACTCTATATACGCTACTTAGCAAACGGTAACATATTCACATTCGTGCATCGTACGAAATATTCACGATTAATAAAACTACAGTATCTATGTTTTACGGGCCAAAAATTAGTTTTCGTTGTTTTGAGTCCACATAAATTATTAAAATATAGTATTTTGCGATGCTTAATCATTTGTAGGTCAAAATGTTGTAAAATTAATAATCTATGCTGTATTACATTTATAGTATTTTCAACATCTTATTTAAAGATCGATAAATTTCATGGTCATAATTATCATCAACTGTTTCATTGAAATTATTATGTGCAAAACTAGACAATTTTACATATTTTTTGCCAATGATTATAGAAATATCATGTTACAATATATACTCGCATTTGCCAATCTTATATTATACCACAATCGTTTTAAATTCATCACCGTCTTTTAACAAACATTTCCTGATTTATCAATAAACAATTCGTATGCCTATGTCGATCATTTATTTAATATACGTGTGCTATTTAAAATGCACAATTTATCATAAATATCAGGATTTATTAGCTATGATATTTATGTTTTTCATGTTTATTTGGACATCTGCATAAATTAACCATGAATATTGCATACATCATAAGCATACGAAACCAGATTTTGTCTTTTTGCAGTACTTATACATTTTAATTTCAATTACATTGAATGATGCTTTGATAATTCATGTATTATTATTTCTTCTATAATGTAATTGATTTAATTTTAAAATAACTCATCAAATGTCTGAAATTTTGTTTATTTACTTTTTTGCTTACCTGTTAATGAGTGAAGTTATCAATCGTTCAACAACACTTTCTAACAAAAAAAAAAAAAAAACAATAATTGTAAATAAGTAAGTAATTCTTTATGTTGTGTTTTTGTGTATTATTACAATAAGCCGACATATGAAACTTTATTTATAAAATTAGACAAAATGTGTACATACTTAAATACCAAGTAAATCAATATTATACTTTACAGAAATGTATACAACATGAATAGCCAAACTAACAAAAAAAAAAATTGTAATTGAAATTATTTATTATTTAAATAGAAATATTTAAATAAAATGTAAATCTAATGTGTATTTTAAGTGCAACAAAATATCGGTACATTCATTATAATTTTTTAATGCGAAATAAATATAAAGAGTTCTAAATAATAATAAAAATTGAACGCACTCCTTTGAACGCATGTTTAAATGACGATAAAATTTCGGCTTCTCAATCGCTCAATTTATTGATGCGCAAATTTAAAAATGATGCGCAAATTAAAAAAAAAATTATAGAGTATTTTAATAATTTGACGTTTAATCGTTTTTGCTAAATGAATGACATGACTTGAATACTTGGATTTCTCTTCCCGTTGCCGCCCTCAAGAATTTATATTTTTCCGGTTTAAATTTGTTGTTTTGATAAGCGTGATCAAGTTACCGGTGACACCGCGTGAAGGTAAAGATTGGTTTAGTATCCTCGATGTTAGTCGGTCACTCCATTCGTCACACACCACCAAAATAATGTTAGTTTTTTAAATAAATTAATTAAAACATTGTGTTTAACACATACGTTTAATTTTTAATAACTTATTTTACACGCAATAATTACTAAAACTTTTTTGCTATGAAGTATTTTGTCATAAAAATTAAATGTTTCAATTTTCTAATTCATATGCATTTATTTATTCGTTTGGAATATGCATGATATAAATGTTTTATCAATAAAAATGAAAATATGGCGCAGTCGGTTTATTATTTCTCATATTTTTATTTATTTTCTGAAATCTGATTAATTTGTCCTATTAACAAGATCGTCTTCTACGAAATATATTGCATTTACTGACATTTATTCAGAGTGTACCATATACATCATGAAGTTAGAGTGTAAAATTTCTATGACAAAATGTTAAAGTTCTTCAGTTTTGTATAGGAGAATGTTGCATTTAATAATTACAATAAATACAGACATTCTATTGAATAAAAGCACGAGAATTAACCCGTACTTTAATTATGAATTACGTTCCAAAATAATTTTCAATATCAAGTTTTTGAAATGGCATCAAAAGAAATATGATATTTAATTACTTAATTTAGGAGATGTTGACATGTGCTGCAAATATACGAGATTCTAAATTGGGTGTAGGTTATTTATATCTTGCAATTAGTAATAAATGCATAATAATTTTTGTTTAATTCAAATTTTTTTTTCAAGATTTTATAAAAGGACCCATGCAGTGGCATACGCAATTTTAATTAAATATATTTGCAAATATTTTATTTATAAGTACTTGTATTCGATGTAATGTATATATAGCAATGTAACTCTAATGACCACCCGCAATTTAAATAATTGTTAATTTAAAAAGATTCTTTTTTAATGGCTTAGTCACTTTTTTTTTTTGTTAGTCTTTAAGTCAACTAAACAATTCTTAGAAACATTATTTAGTCTCTTTAAAATAATTATATATATATATTTATATGACTATTATAAATATGAATCCTTTTAGTATTATGAGTAACATGTAACATATGTGATATTTTTACTTTTATTATTTAGTGTCTTAAATTTTTTCCTTGTCTCTTCCTAAAACGTATGTGTACATAAATCAAATACCGATGTAATAAGTAATTTATGTTTTATAAATTTTTTATATTTTTTGTACAGTAAATACAGAAAATGTGACTAAACTAACTCAATGGCAATAATATTGTAAAGTATTTAAAGTCTGTCCATTAATGTATTAATATGTTCAAGTTACGAATTTAAATGCAATTATCTTTAGAAACTTACAACTTACAAATATTTACTATTTTATGTTATGACTTATCTACCCCATTATAATGATTAAGATTACTCATATGTATTAATTCAATTTAGAACTTGACGAAACTTTAGAATTTCTCCTCCCACGCAAACAAGGTTGATACTATACTTTTATAATATCAACTTCTTCGAGAATTCATTTATTTCCCGCTACATTACTATTATTAGCATGGTAATTGAATAATTATGTATGTCAATATGCAAGAACTTAGGTTGTACACGATCAAACGTCAAAAAACTGACATATACTGTGATCGTATTTCGGATGGTTCTATACGGCGGAAGTTAATTACATGTTAAGCAAGCTCAGGATATTAGACACCTACTCTAATCGCCACTCTTTATATACTTAATTATTGATAATAAATAATGTTTATTTTATGTATATATTAAAAGGTATGACATGCTAGGTAAAACGCAATAATAAAGTGTATTTATAATCGATCCTCATTAATAATATAATTACTCGATTAATACAAAGGGCCTAAATATTTCATATGTACAATTATCGGCACTGCTTATACTTGTCAAATAATTACCATGAAACTACTTGTCAATTAATTACCATATGTATAAAGTAATAATACGATTAATCAAGATCACTAAACTTTAGATTAATTTGCCAATAATTAACAAATACATATTATAATTGCAAGTCATAAAATAAGAGCAGCAATTTAAATGAAAATCGTATACACATACAAGTAATATAATAAATTAACATAAAACATTCAGTTTTAAAAAAAACAAATAAAATTTAAAAAAACGATAAGTAGAATATCTTTAAGGTAATTGCTTACTATTTACTAAAATTACATATATTTTTACTTAAAGAACCCAATGAGTTGAGTATTATTAGTATTTTTTGCAGTGTCATTTAGAGGTTTACTTACTTTCGTTGTACCTTTTATACCATTGTAGTTAAATAATGAGTATAATAATTTAAATTAAGATCAATCAAGAAGGAATTCAATGTTTTTATTTAAAAAAAAATTAATAATCAATGTGAAAAATTAAAACAATGTAGAATTAAATGACCAGCATCTTCTATGTAATGGAAAATTTAACTATTTAACTAATCTAATCTACAACAGGTTATCTAATTTAATTGTACATGTAACCAATATTTAGCTATGTCACCAATTAATCATTGTCATTTGATAAAACGCATCTTTTGTTTGTACAACCACACAAATCAAAAATGTTTCAGAAAAACCATTTATTTTTAAATCATTTCGCCCCTTAACTCAGTTGGTACTGCATCACTATTTAAATAACTGTTATAAATTGATTTTAATGACAAACGGAGTAATGTTGTCATAAATTAAAGTATATCTGGCGCATTGCATATTCCAAATCAATTATTAAATTGATTAGAAATTGCTTGAATAGATAAACTATATAATTATAAACATACAAGTACCTGCCTAACTGTTCTAAATTCTGCGAGAATGACAGTGATTTAACAAATATATTGTAATTTAATGTATTTATCTATGAATGAACTGCACGTAATTGATAACAAATTATGTAATGATTACCGGTTAATTGTTTGAATGAATTTGATAAAATTAGAGTATATTGATATGAGAAAAATTTCTGCTTAACTGTTATAATTTATAGTGTACAATTTTAGGAGTGCTATATTTGATAGATTTAAATAATTTACGTGTATATTTTTAATGCATAAATAGATAAA
Source organism: Penthetria funebris (assembly GCA_027564355.1). Lineage (NCBI taxonomy): Eukaryota > Metazoa > Arthropoda > Insecta > Diptera > Pleciidae > Penthetria > Penthetria funebris. Next base: position 16,757 of record JANSTX010016809.1, read on the forward strand.
GAACTATATAAATATGAACATCCGAGTACTTGCAAAACTGGTCGAAAATCTGCATGATTGTGTCAAGATTTTAAAACATTTATATGTTATAATCATTAATATGCAATGATCACTGCAAATTATTTGATTGTATGTTTTAGTCACACAAAAATCATTTTTAGGCCCTGGGAACGAAGTTCCAAGGGTCTATTGTATTTGATTCCGTTCATGTAACGCCAAGAAATAAAC
>JANSTX010016820.1:0-16980 GCA_027564355.1 Penthetria funebris
TTGAACGTTAGGACACCCTAATAAGCCATACATTTAAGGTATTTTAGAATATATATGTGATGGGAATGATGGAATGATGTACAATATGAATATGTCTAGGCTTATAATATCATTATCATCGTCTTCATCCTTATTCTACACCAGGATGCTCGGCATCATATGTTGTGTCAAAGTGTGCGAACTATTTGCAATGTCTTACAAATGCATTTAGCAAATAAAATACAATACGAGCCTCTTTACAGTTGATTTGTAGTCATAGAGTTCAGAAATTAATAAATATAAATTATATTCTTATCCATCCATTGACTTATTTAATAGAATAGAATTCTTTGTCACTTCAATTAAATGAAATATTCAACAGATCATTAAAATCACATAAAATATGTAGGATTTATGGTTATTTCAGCAACATATTATATGTTTTTGTCTACATAATATGAAAATGGTGTTCACTCAAGCATATTTTATAATATATTTTTATTGAATTTTCATGTACAAAATTCTCAAAGTTAAAGTTTAGAAAGTTTGAAATTTTAAAATTTAGTTTATTATTTGTATATTTGAATATATTATAAGGGATAGGAAAGTTGACTGAGTATATTGCCTGCTGACATGACAAAAAATTTTAGTTTCTAATTAATCCATAGGTTAATATGTGGTATAGTTTCATAAAAGCAAGTCAAAACTGTATACAAATTATGTACTTTATCACATATGAATATTAAACACTATTAAAAAGGTTATGGGTTTAAATTCTCAACTAGAAGCTTCCAATTTGGTAACCATTTAAATCCATAGTAAATCTATCTAAAACAAATGTTTGTTTCATCTGATCCATAAATAATCAAAAGTAAAAATCCTGAATCGTATATAGTAGTCTTGATCGCAGATATTGTCCGATTCAATCACTTTAAGACGATTATATAGATTTTTAGAAGATGTGACAGTGAAAATGTAACAAGAGTATCATATATGGTTAATATGTTACATGTGATAATCATCTATATATTTCGGCATGTATTTTAGTATAGTTTTAGTCATCAAGTTTGAATTAATAAAATGATGCGAACCTAGATAGGCTGAACAAATAGATTATCGGATTAAACAGTAATACGATAACGACCATTGACTTACCGGTACCAATGATGTTAGAAAAATGCTGGCACAGGCGACACAATATTCTTTGACTTCGTGAGACTCGATAAAAGGAAAATGAAAAACGTGAACTATATTTACAGATGAAACCCTAATCATTTTGTGGGAAACCGAATCACATAAATTATAGTGTAGCAGATGTTTACATTGACCACAAGGTAGACTAAGAAAGTATTTCAATTATTTCGTTAGAGTGTCGTAGCCAATATAAATTTTGCGATATATTAAATTGTGTATTAAATTGATATTCCTTATTCTATACGTATGACGTGAAAAGTGGCCATTTTCGTCATGCCACAAATTAAATTTTTTGTCAATACAATATCAAAGATTTGTGGAGATTGATGGCGTGTCGCGGACATAATCAGACAAACAAAATGGAAATCGATCGAATATATATATACACTCATTTGATCGATGATGTTGCAAGATATATTTGTGAAATGTGGCGTGAAGTAAGGGTACTGGTCAGATCAGCATTGAATTTAGAAATTCTGCTGTGCCTGAAACACGAAAAAATGCCTATTACTATTTGTCCGGAAACTTTTACAATTATAGGGAGCTAGAACAATCACATGAGTGCTGTGACAAATGAATATTTAATAATCCCTATAGTTAATAACACCAGCACATAATCATGTGAGGTTTCATCGAACATGAGGCCTATTTAAAGAAACCTTATTTTAAATGAATAATTCCTGATAAAAATACGTTATAAGAAGCTCACTCTTTTACCCCTGTCTACGTTGTTTTCTGTTCAAATCTTACCAGAACATGTGTAAGTGTAATTTGAAAATTCTCTTTCCACCAAAGACTAAACCATTTTAATACCAATAGAACAAAATATATTTGGTAGATACTTCATAAAATAAACTTGTGTAATATAATGGTTGAGGAAAGCTTGAAAGCCTTATAACAAGACACAATTTTATGTTAGCAAAATGATGGAGAGAAAAAAAAAGCCTATATATTTAAGTATACATATATATATATATATATATATATATATATATAATAAATCAGCATTAAATTCTTACATTTATGAAACTTTTTATATTCGAAATTTTTTGAAGGCATACGTTTTTTTCTATATTATTGAAGATATAGAAAAGATAAAAAAATATTATTTTAGAAAGTAGAGAGCTTAAAATATCACTTATATAAAAGAATTTATGGTTTACTATAAAAAAATCTTTTCAGATTAAGCTAAAAGATATGAAAATATAGTCATTCCATTCATAAGTATGGTAATGCCTTCATTAATAACAAAATTCATTGATCAGAAATGTTTGGCGATCATCATAAGTACAATATTGGAAAAGCACTTGAAATTGTGCAGTGTATATTAAAAATATTCCAAAATTCAGATGATATCCAGTCTTGCTCCAAATAATTTGTGAATCACATATTAGAAAGACGAACAAAATCAATATTCAAATCAAAATATGAATCACATAAAAAGACAATGGCATACGATACTAATATTAGGCTAGCCTTTACAAAACTATAAGAAAAAAATACTATTAATAAAGTGATCAATGATATCAATATCATTAACATTAACCTAGTTAATGGGATCTCCACTGACCTTGATTTCCTATCTGAACGTATACGTTGAACTAAACCAACAAATAATATCATAATTAATTATATCCACCCTGCACCTGTATATCTAGACTACAATTAGTCAATGGCATTCACAATAATATCCGAACTGAAAACCACGATTAGTTCCATTAACGATTCTCAATACACAGCATCTTTGCAATAAATTTCAATTGTGTACCCTATTTAATCAATTATTATAACAACGCATATATTCTAAAATTTTGTAAAATCGCAGCTATCATTTCAATACTTAATAATCCTGTAATAATCCGTTTCTTGTTACTAATTACAACCTCTATGTCATTATTATGGGAAATGTCATAATATTTCGAAAGATTTATCATCAAGAAATTAATTGAACACATTGACACCAAATATCTATTCCTTGATTCATAAATGGGCTTTAGAAAGGGGACACAGCTAGAGTTGTACTACATTAGTTTATTAAATAGTAAACTTGGTCATATATTATGATCTTGTCACAAAATCAATCCTGTCATGATGATAATTTCTAATATTTGTGCATCCTTCCAACGTAACGCCTCTAATATAATGCATCTTTATCTGGAATTTTGGTAAAGATAAATTATTGAAAATCTAATACCATGTCTTTAGGGGTGGTGAAAGATTCACTCGTATTCATAACTAGGTAACAATGACGCCGTAGGTGCGTAAATCTGAACTATTTTAAATTGAGCAGTATTTGAATGAATGTTAGTATATCAAACTACGTTTCTGGTGGCCACCAAATGTAGGTATTACAGTCACTTGACCAGAACTTCAATTCAGTTGAGTGATCCTAACCCGCATATCACGATTATTATTAGTAATTACTAATTAGTAACTTAAAATACCTAAAAATGACAATAAAACTAGGTTCTGGATGGGATCGAATTTTTCATTGTCAAACAGTAATTTCACTCAACTTAAATGAAATAAATGCAATTACTTAAGGGAATTATTTTTTTATTAGATGTAAATAAGACTGTGTTGAATTTAATTGAAAATATTAAATTAGAATAAGGTGGAGAAAATTTATTATTTAATCAGAGGTGACACACTTGTAAGGTTGATGAAGGCAACGTAAATATTGTTTTAACGTTAATCAAGTAAAATCTAAATGATTTATGGGACAAACAGGCATTAGAAATTAATTTTATATTTCAAATTATAAAAGAACATTTTGAATATTCACTGTCACAAGATATTTAAATGTTAAATGCGACATTACAACGAATGATGAGGTTTTTCAATTTGATAGTTCAATAGAAGATGGAATCCATTCGTTATTACAAATCGCATAGGATTAATTTTTTGGGTGGTGAATGGAGTGGTCGACTAACTATTACTTTCTAATTGCTGCGATATCACCAGAAACACGATCACAATAAATGTCAGTTTTGTGATTGTGACCGAAAATATGGGTTCTATATATACATATAATGAATAAATAATGGGATGAAATTATGCATTGTAAAATAATAATTTTAAACAACAGAAAACAATCACATAACGAGTTCTGGAATTATTTTTGTTTGATGTAAATAAAAGCCTGTGTTGATTTAATTGCCTATATTATATTAATTCAAATAAAATATACTGGAAAATATTTTTATTAAATCAGAAGTATTAAAAGTTTATTAAAGGGTAAATTAAATATTATAATTTACCTTTAATAAAATAAAATATAATTGGGAATAGAATTCTTGTTCGTACGCCAAATGGGCATCAAACAGAATTGCAAACACTTCAGTAACAAATGCGCTAAGAAAAAGGCATATTAGAAGACCATAAAATCGGATCGTGACATCGTTTTGAAGGTTTTCTAATTTAACCCTTAGGTAATTTATTATTGTAATGTTTGCAATAGTTTAATGTGTTTTAAAAACATTTCTATTTAGATCAGCTATAATGAGCCTAGATTCATTTAATGGACGTCCCTGTAATGATACTTATATGTTTTTTATACTCTAACTCACACTCATCTGCTAGCTCGATACTGTGTCCAGTTAAGGAACCGGTGTTTCAAGTATCTCATCTCAAAATTTTACATTCTATATTGTCTTTCCTTTGGAAGTTCTCGGAGATTCGTTTACTTTCGGATTTTTTTTATTTATTAATAATAAAGTGACGAATGGAGTGACCAACTATCATTGAGGTTACTCAATCAACCTTTACTCCATGCGGTGTCACCGGTAACTCGATCACGGTATATGTCAGTAATGACGTGTGATCGAGGCTAAAAAGATGGTGCTAATGTCGTGTTTGTTGAGTGGTTGAAAAAACAATTCAACAACAAACTAGCTAGACTAGGGATTTATGCACCGCTCTACTGAAAACCCAAATGTATAATTAGATAATTATGATTCATCCTCTATTTTCCAGTTGGCAAATTTCAATTATAGTTATTTGAGTTTACATTTGATGTTACATGCATATTTGAAGCGGCAAATTGACATCGTAATGCCGCCCTATGCGCCCTCAAAGCGTAAAAGTTTAGATGATGATGATGATTTCATGTTACAATCATAATAAATAATAGCAAATAAGTTAATTTTACAATAATCTTCGATTTGATTTTCGTTTTGCTATCGACAGCCGCCTGTTGCAAAGTTTAGTAATCCAATACACGAGGAGCGTGAAGGTTTTTCAGTTTGAAAGATATTTAGACTATAAATTTGAAGTTTTACTATTTGTAGCAGTGTTTCGAAAAATATACGGTACCGTCAATAGCTACTAAATTATAGTATATACAGTAGATCGTTTTTAGAGTTTCACATGGACCTTAATTCAATTTCGTTGTACTGTTTTATGATGATGAAATAAATTATTAAATCTAAATTGACCATTTAACTGCAAGATTGAAGCCTGGCCTTCCATTACCCTAGGCGCTGGATATACCTTTGCGTTAATTGTTCATAAAATTTTACGTATGAGCCTATGATTTAACTATTACCGAAAAACTTGAATTTGTGCCAAGATGTTATTTGTCACCTTTCAAATTTGTGAACTCAAATAAGTCTAATTGAAAGTGGTGCAACAGAAATCCCCAGCATACCTATTTTATTGATGAGCACAGCTGACAAAACGATCTTAACCACAAGAATAATGATATATTGAATTATTGAATAGCATAGATTCTTTTCCAATAATACATTAAATTGATTCCTTCATTTTTACCAAATCTTTTTAAAATATTAGATAAAGACAGGACAGACAGACCAATTATGGTTATATCTAAAATTGCCAAATGTAAGGTATTGAAAAATAATGTATATATGTGTAATGCTCATAAGATGTTTCTTATTTATTATACATATATAAGTCAGGTATTTGTACATACTGACGATGTTCTTCTTTATAGAAGAAAAAGTCCTAGTCGAACGAAAGAAAATACTCGTAACATGTGGTAAATAGGGTATACACCCTCATACTTTACGTTAAATAAATTGCTTAAGAAAAGTTTACTAATGACTTAACATTAATTTATTTCCTTTTGTTTTGTATTACATCGTTTTATCCTACAAAAATAAGAGTACACAAGGACATACTAAATGTATATTTGTTTTACACTTTGCTTAAAAATAAATAATCTCCCCCTATATATAAAGATGGAAATTCGAGTGGAAGAAAAAAAACCAGCAGAGAAAAAAAAGTGAAATGAAAATTTACGTTTACCTGTAAGATATTAAGGAATTAAACCAATGAAAGCAGTGTTAAAAAGGAAATCTCACTTTTAACTAGTATTACAGAAACTGAAATTGAATACTCTAGCATTATATAAATTACAATGTTGGAAATTAGGATGAAATTCAATATAAATTTTGAATTCATTTATAAACACTTTTACCTTCTAATGACGAACATGAAACTTTCATAATATTATTAAAACTCTCGACATTAACAGGCATCAGTTCCTGATGGTATTCCTAGCATATTTCTGCATACATATCATTATCACTGCCATTTCGCTACATGTTTACGGTATCTTTGAGCTCAAGTTCGAAAGAACGTATTTAACTTATTAAAAAAAAAAAAAAAAAACAAGGAAAAAAAAGGGACGTCAATTTGGGACAGATTTTGGTTTTATTATCGAACCCGGTCTCATATATGGTTTTCACTCAGATTTAAAAAATTATATATCTCAGTTTATTCTGCGTATCACGTTTTTAATGTAGAGTTTCCCCAATATTACGTTCTGTTAATTATACACCTTTTGCTGCTAACACAGTTCGTAGTTTTGTTGGTAATATGTATCTAATTGTTTTTTAAAAGTAGAATTGGGTTCAGAAGTTTTCATGAAACTATAAAATATACTTTCTTATCATTTAACTTTATTTTGAAAATCAATGGTTCATTTTCTTGACTCAGCGTGTATGTCATCGATATTTTAATGTGCGGTTCTCAGCCACAACAATCAATCTATCTGGTTAGAAATATTCAATAACAATTAATAGTAAATAATCTGTTTGGTGTAGTATATCCGTTCGATAGGATGGCCTATACTTCTTTGAATGTGAAGGCGGTATAAAAATTTTTAATTAACACAGTTCAATATCGGACAATGTTGGCATTTTTCTTGTGGTTCCAATAGGAAGGAGCCATATGCTGACCTCAATGACTGCATCACAAAATATCTTTGGCGAGAACCATATCATATGTATAAACAATATTTTCAATTAAATCGAGGCCATAACACCGGATGGATAGAGTAGTAATTAAGGTCTATGTGGTACAATATGAGATCATGATACATAGATATGAGCTCCGTCACATCGATTCAGGTGATTATTATAGTCCACGTGTGTAGTAAAAATTGAAAAGTTATGTGAGTATTAGGTTGATAGATCTTTGTAGATTAAACCGTGATTTTGTTCGGTATTTTAAACTAAATATTTGGATGGTACTGAGTCAGAATGACGCCGTTGTCGTACAACCTATCAATTTGACCAAAATAATAATGCTTTATTTGCTGTTTGATTAACTCATCAAATCTGAAAAGTAGCCTTTCACAGCGTCTTCAATGGTATAATATGATAAAAATTTATTCTGTATATCAGCTTTTATTACCACAATAAGGTTGATAATATTAATGGTCAACATTCCGGAACCGGAGAACTATATTTGAGTTTAGAATAAATTGAAGAACGTTATACTGATATGATTTGCTACTAGCACTAGCACTATTTATTTTGATAGAATACAAACATTAGTATGTGCTAAATCAGTCGTCATATTGAACGTTATCGATATATATTTAATAAATTACGGTACATTTCCTTGAAAATTTTCTCCTCTTAAAAATACATAGTTTAATAAAACTAAAATTAGTTCGCATTGTTTATTTTGCAGATATAAAAAGGAAATAAATTAGCAATGAAATTGAAAAAAACCTAACAAAGTTTCTCTTAATTAAATTTTACAAAGAAATATACTCGTATAATTCCTTATAAGTTTTATGTATTTTGTTAAGGATACTTTTATTTATTTCTATGTGATATTCGTTAATTTCATTCCTTTTAATAAAGTAAAATTCATCGAGAAATGCAATTAAAGTTGTAATCTATAAAAAAAAAGACAACAAATGTACAAAAGGATTTTTCTAATGATATTGCTAGAAACATTTTCGTAACTATTTGCATTATTATATGCTCGTTTGTATCCTATATTTTGACTATATACGTATAATATCCTACCAAACTACAAGATGAAGAATACAATGAATCACATATTCAGTGACCATAATACCATATCATCCTTATAGATGAAAAACTTTAAGTATTATACTTTACTACATAGTACGATTGAGAATCTAGATAAATTAATGTTGTGTGACAAAGTTTTTAAATGTTTGCGTACATCAAGGCTGTGTGAGATCAATGAAGTGGCAGAAAGGTCTTATTTTATCGAAGTAATTTTTCTTTCTTTTTTAAATAATCGAATATGAATGTATATCCTTAAAAGTATTAGTATATTATTTTGTCGTGTTTGTATGACTTCAACCTTAGAACTAACTTTAATAGCTTTTTCATTACCATAACAACCCAAATGACCGGAAGTCCATATCAAATATACTGGATTCCAGCGTCTGCCAGTTGATAACATTCTAGTACTAATATATGGATGCAAATCCATATGAGTTAAGTGCCAGATGGACGACCTGACTATCTGAGAATATTGTTATTCTTTTATTTGCCTATGCTAAAAAGGTTCAATATCAAGCATAAAATATTGCTGTATATTTGCCCAGTGGCAAACTGATTTATTTCTTTAGGTAACAAGATTGATATTATTTGTTGGCGGTAAATTAAAACTCTATTCCGAATGATCACTTCAACTCAACGGAATGATTAATCTTCATCCTAGAAGAGTGTAAACTATTTACTTAAATCGAATTATTTATTCTAGTTTTATTCATTATTTTATCTATTTATTAATTAATATATTAGAATATTTCGGAACAATTTGTTTTTAGGCATGACTACTGCTCAAATAACAACATTTCTAAATGAAAATCCAGAATTTTTGGAACGGCATATAATGGAGGAAGTGGAATTGGAACAATTAGAACGTTGGATGATTCGAAGAACACAACGAGCAAAGAAATTAGGACATCCATTGACAAAAAATGGAAGAAAAACAAGTTTATCAAGGTTTGTGTAAAAAATTCAGTAGAAAAATAAACATGAAATCGAAAATTAGTTTCTATAAAAAGGAACGACCGTTTTTTTTTTACTAGGACAGACATATTGTATCTGTCGTGATTTCTTTATCAAATTTGAATTCGATATCTTTCTTATAAGACGGTAGTTCGTGTCGATCTATTCCACATACTGTGTCTCCCTATACATACATTTAATTAAACTAAAATATTACAGATGGAAATTTTGCGTGCATGCTGATAAACGACAAATGTTATTAGATCTTACACATTCACTGCAACTTCGACCAACTAGAGCCCATGTTTTGTGGGAACTTTCGAATTGTATATCGTCTGCAGTTGGCGCTGATGGTTTTCGTTTATATTTAGCCGAAACTGGTGATCCAGAAGTATTAACATTGTACATTGGTCAAGATAATTTAGAAAGTGGTGGTGAACCAAAAATGTTACGTGTAAAAACTGGTGTTTCAATACCAACTTATGTAGCAAGAACACGTGAATCAGTTCGATTGTCACGTGGCGTTGTCGATGCTCGTTTCCCAGAAGGTATACCAAATAAAGTAAGTTAAATTACGAAAATAATGTTTTTTTGGTTTTGTTGTACTTACTATACTCCTATGTGGAATTGAATATTTTCTTAAAATTATATAGGGTGATATTGCTCATATATTATGTCATGCAATATTACAACCTGATGGTGCACTGGTTGCTGTTTTGGAAATGTTAAGAAAAGAAGAATGCACACCATTTCATGAAGAAGATGAAGAAATTGCATGTAGTTATTTAGTTTGGGGTGGCATAGCTTTACATTATGCACATCTATTTTTAACAATGAATAAACAAAGAAAATTAAATGATTTTCTTTTGGCAGTTGTTAAGTAAATTTTTGTGTGATTGATACAAATTTTTTAAATTTCAAAAAACTGCATCTATTCCAATATAATTGAAATATGTTTTTTTTTTTTTAAATCTATTATTTAATTTCAGATCAATTTTCCAGGATATGGTTAGCATGGATATGTTAGTTATGAAAATTATGAATTTTGCTCAACGTCTTGTGGACGCAGATCGTGCATCATTATTTTTAGTTGATTCAAAAAGTAAAGAATTATATGCAACAATATTTGATGTTGGTATTGAGGAATCAAATTCAAATCAAAGTAGTGATTCTGGTGGTGAAGAAAATGGTAAAGCGTTACCATCTCGGGAAATACGTTTTCCCATTGGTACCGGTATTGCCGGTCAAGTTGCATTAACTGGTGAAATTTTAAATATAATTGATGCCTATTCAGATCCAAGATTTAATAGAACTGTTGATGCAATCACAGGTTATAAAACCGAAACAATATTATGTATGCCAATTTATATACGTGGTTCATTAATTGGTGTTGTTCAAATGGTAAATAAACATTCTGGTTATTTTACGAAAGAGGATGAAGAGGCATTTGAAATGTTTGCCGTTTATTGTGGTTTAGCATTACATCATGCAAAATTGTATGATAAAATTAGAAGATCTGAACAAAAATACCGTGTAGCATTAGAGGTACTTAGTTATCATAATACAAGTACAGAAGAAGAGGTACAAAAATGTTTATATCAGGGTATACCAAATACCGTGCCCAGTATTGACGATTACTATTTTAATCCATTTGATTATAATGATTTTGAAAAAGCAAGATTTGCTATTTATATGTTTATTGATCTGTTTGGTTTGAATCGTTTTGATAAGAATAATCTGTTTCGATTTACATTAACAATTAAGAAAAATTATCGAAGAGTTCCATATCATAATTGGACACATGGATTTTCAGTTGCAAATACAATGTATAGTGTTATTAAGAATAGTCGTGATGCATTTCGTTCAAATGAGGTAAAATAAAGGTATTTTGTTTGGAGTGTATTATATAATTGACTATGAAATTGTACATGTTTATAGCGTTTGGCACTTTTTATCGGATCACTGTGTCATGATTTAGATCATCGAGGAAAAAATAATAAATTTATGTTGGACACAGAATCACCATTGGCATCCATTTACAGTACATCTACAATGGAACATCATCATTTTAATCAAACAGTTACAATATTACAGCAGGTAAATTCATATATTTACATTTAAATCTCCTAAGACAGTATGTAACCAATACAGACTAATTTTGAGTTTCATAGATGGAGATCGGTGAAAGTTGTCTTCTTTATTTCCAAACCAAACCATCTGACCAATCAGTTAAACATCATTTCTACTAAATTAATGACTGATACAATGATATAATCAAGTTAGGAGATATAAACACAATATTCTTGAACTGTACGCGATTCAGTGGAATTATAGTGGACTACATCTACGGATGGAAGCCATTTGTTACCAAAGAATGTCCAAGGTCACACACGGAAGTGTGTGAACACGTTTTCCTTTTTTAAACGATCCAATCCCCTTTGCAGCTCTATTTCCTTCATGTAGTCATTGTATTTATGTAACTATTTTTAATTACAAAATCAAAATATTTTTTTTTCAATAGGAAGGACATAACATATTTGGCAAACTTAATAGTAACGAATACAAACAAGTTCTTAGTTTAGTTAAACATTGTATATTAGCCACAGATCTTGCATTATTTTTTCCAAATAAATTAAAATTATCAACGCTGATTGAAGAGGAGAAATTTTCATGGAGTATTCTAGAACATCGTATGCTTATACAGGCAATTGCAATGACCGCCAGTGATTTATCAGCATCGGCAAAACCATGGGAAATTCAGGTACAAACAGTGAAGGTAATTTTCGAAGAATTCTATCAGCAAGGTGATGCAGAACGTGCAGCTGGTTTAACACCAATTTCAATGATGGACCGTAATCAACCGGATCAACAGGCTGCATCACAAGTTGGTTTTTTGAATGGTATTTGTATACCATGTTATACATTATTGTATCGTTTAATACCAGAAACAAAACCATTACTTGATATGTGCCAACAAAATTTGGAAAAGTGGCAAAACATTTCAAGTGAAATGCAACATAGGAGAGAATTGAAATTTAAAATTAAAAAAGCTATCAAAACTTAATTGTTTACAGGGTATATACTTTTTAAATAAAATTAAATTTATTATTTTTATAAGGTACAAATAATATTCAGTTTAATCATCGCATTTATCTTTATACTGTAAAATATCAATTTAGTCGTACGATATAATTGTAATAAACAAGCTAGATAAATTACTTGATTAAAATTATTAATCATCAGTAACATATGAAGTTTTTTTTTCATCAAATGTTACAACTATTGCTCAATAATAATAGGTGATAAATGTTCTGAAATTCTAATACTTGAACTATGTACTGAATTTCTACATAATCTTAAATGGGATCCTTATATTGTATGCTAGTAAGGCTGGTATGTCGTTACGAATACCAAACAAATTTTTTTCATAGTAACTTTACATTTGAATAAAAAATAGTTATGTAATATCGGGTAAAATGTATTCTAAATTTGATATACTTTCAAATACAATTCGATTACTATCAGTTTCTAGCCATAAAATACTGACATGAATTATGTGAATGAAACTATTCTAATTCTTATGCTCTTTTCTGTGTTAACCCTCTTTTCTATAGCCACTCAAACCATTTGATCAGAATATAATCAGAATGTCAACCAAATTCACCGTCCATTTAAGGCATTGTAATGAGATTTAATTTAATCACGACTTGGAGCAGAATCTCTGAATAGTAATGTAACGGATCTTCGTTCAACTGGAGTCTGAGCACTTTAAACTTCAGGCAAATGCAACAGCTCATTAAATACTAAAAGTCCCTCTTTCTGTTGGCTGATAATCCTATTTAAGATCAACATATCGTATCTAGATTCAATTGAACATTCTGTTCTAAAACACTGTCTGTTCATTTCTTTACAGACGATAAGTTTTCCTTGTTGTTTGAATTTGCAATGTTTATGAAACAAAATAAGGTTTAGCCAGCCGTGATGGAGGTCTACCGTATTGCTGTTGTTAATTAAACTTCTAATGTCTCTTGTTCAGCCTTATTAGATGTAACGTGAGTTTGATATACGACATTAAAAAGGTTTTCCGATCTAAATTGAATCATCCGATGGTTTATTTATAATATTAAATTATTACTTTTGTATTTTTTCCATATTATGTTATTGTATTGAATTGTAGGAGTGAATATAGTCACTGATGGAATAAAAATATTTTTGTATGTTTTTTTGTAATAACTCTTTTATAGTTAAACAAAAACCAATATGTAAAAATTAATTATAAATAAATTAACATTATTTGTTATAATGAAAATTTTATATATCTTATTATTGTACCAATATTGTATTTTGTGTATTTGTGAAATAATAAACATATATAAATATACAAATAAATATTATTTTATTTTAGTATACTTATTCTATGAAACCGATAATTATATTCAAAGGATAGTACCGCGTGTCCTTTATAATTGTCCAGCAAGACCAAAACTAAATTGTTTTTGTGAATAAAAGATCAACGCACTAGTAAAATATCTTTATGTATTTTAATTTTTGAATAAAAATTTATTTACCATGTAAAAACGGATAATTTTAACTATTTTTTTTATAAATCCACTGGACAATTATTCATTTAACAAATATAGAATTTATTGAAATAATATTATTTTCATTTACAAAAATAAAAATACGTTTACAACTTTCAAATAATGATATGAACTGTCAAATATATTAATCTGGTACTAATGTAATTCTATTGAGTGCGCACATTCACAATAGTACTTATTTTCACATAGTAGGTAAAAGTCTACACAACTTAGTAGGTTGATTTGCGCATTTGTTTTATATCAAATATAGCGAATTGAGTATGTAAATATAAAAATGCGAATAGAGTATGTATGTAGTATTGCGAATGGAGTATAATTTCGCCGAAAAATAATACTATTTTTAAATATTTAAATTTTTTTTTTTTTTTTTTTTTTAAGGTTATGATTATTTTGTGGAGTATATTTTTTTGGTACAATTATATTATTAATTTTCATGCTATATGATAAATGTATTGTGAATTGCTTTGCTAAAGTATACGATGTTCAGTATGAACTGTCAATATCATTAATTTAATGTGTTTACAAGTGTGTTTGATGGGTTTATTATGTTGCTTTGTGTACATCTACTGTTTAAATGTAATAATTTGTATGTTTAACTTATTAAATTATTTAAATTATTATTTATTATAAATAGTAAATATCGTGTATTAATTGTATTTTGTATTAAACAGTTTTATAATATTAATTTAGAAGCCGTAAGTGCTTCAAAATGCCGACAAAAGCAAGACCAATTGCTTTATTGAATAAAATTTTCATAACAATAATTGAATGGAATTATTTATGTATTATTCTGATAAAATTAAATTAGTGTGAATGATAATATAATAATGAATTTAGTTTAGATTGTTTAGAATTTAAGATGTATCAATTCTGTTTCTATTTTTCTTTTTCTTCTTTGTTTTATTATTTATTTAGGGTAGTCTCTGTCACAATAATGCTTGTCTTAATTTTAATCGAAGCTTCAACTCTATTAAATTGTATTAATAAAACTGTTTATAATATTAGAAGACTTTAATTGTTCATAAAATTTGTGCTACATACACACATTACAGACGCCTAATAAATAATGATCTTTTTTAGCCAAGTGGAGATTGTTTTATGTTGAATGTATCTGAAAAATGACATCGATTTCTTAAGAGTTGCAATATAGTTACATTGTATTAAGAGTACTTCAATATTTATGTATTGCATTAAAACCTTAAAGAACAATTACTGGCCAAGTGCCTGTAATATATTTATGTGGTGACCACCAGGAACATAGTTTAACCATACAAACAATTCTGTTTGAACCGTTGGGGCATTCCAACAGAACCCCTACACCACCACATAAACCTAATTTATACCAAATTTTACAAAATTACATTCCAGAGTGTGTGAAGTTGACGCTTCATCGAAAATGGAAACGAATTCCACAGACTCACCATTCGTGCAGCATGTGATGCATTCAACGGGAGATTTAATGACATAAAAAAATTAATGTAATTTCAACATTGCCTAAAATTATTCACAAAAGACAAAACTACAGCATTTTTAATTGGACTTTGATTGAATGACCCTCTATATATCTAAATCTTAAACCAAGTAGTAAATTATCCAGTTCATATTGCTGAGTTTATTGTCGTTTATTGATATGTTAATGTTTATTGTAACTGGATTGTTTGGTCGTGTTAAAAAATGTAAATCGCAGATCCTGAAAAATACGATTACTTCACACTTGAAATAATTTATTTTTATTTCCCAGAATTACATCCATTATATATATGCAAGTTGACATGTAAAATACCTTGTGATCCTGTAGTACATAAGAACGAAATAAAATTCATAAATTTTAGTTATGGTGTATTTATTTTTACTCAAATTTTTATTTCAATGAATTATAAATTACTTATATATAAGTTTTAAAAACAGCTGTATAGTATAATTATATAATTGAAGAAAATTACAAAATACATTCACAAAATTAAATACATAATACTTTCTAATTTTGTTTGTTTTTCGTTAATTAAAAACGAAAAATTAATAGTTAAAATTATAAGAATTCGGTATCAACTTTGGTATTCTAGGGTTAGAATTTAAATAACACTCGTTTGTATGAAATTCAAGATTCCAAAATTGAATGTGTATATATTTTATTTGCAAAATATGTGAATTAGAGGATCATTGTCAAATCTTCTCTCATTAACCAAATTGTAAAATAATCGTTTCGAATTTATAAGCTCCAGTGTTTCTTTTTTTTTTATAAAACAATAGGATATGTTTGAAATAAATAAATTTATATATTAAATATTAGAACTTTTCACAATAATAATTATTATGTGCACAAAAAATATTTAAAAAGTAATACGTAGTGCGATTGGTGATGATGAGGTAAAAGTGCGTTTTTTTCGTATCATTTTAATTTACCAGTGGCATCGTCGTATGATCAATTAAAATTTTGAATTGTTAAAGGTGTTAAAATAATTTAGGTTTTCAAAATAATTAAGATGAAATCTAAGGCTCATATTTGTTAGGGCGTTTTTTATATATTAAGCATTAACATATAAATAAACTAATAATTATAAAATTGATTACATAGTTACTTTTAGACATTATATTTTATTTATTTACAAAGAATATAATGACCCAATTCATCATTTCTTAAATATATACGAATATTAACATGATGACTGTGTCTACAGTATTTTACTACTGGCATCATGAATTTAGTGTGGTATATTAATATTTAAGTTTAAAAATAAATTATAAATAAATTATTTATTGGATAATAAATAAAACTTATATAATTCCAAATGATATTACCGAATAAATTTCACATTTTAAAAATTTATATACATTCGTTAAGATGTCGATTATAATTTATGACAATATATCTTTTTATTTAATTATATTAATTATGAATATATTATTATTATTATTATTTTATTAGTGTATCCTGGCAAATTTACTTATAGCAAAAG
>JANSTX010016831.1:0-16973 GCA_027564355.1 Penthetria funebris
CCAAATGTGTACTCAAACAACTATAATTGATATATACACACTTGATAATACTTTTGTAGGATCATAATTATAATCATACATCATTGCTGAAAATAGACCAACTCAAGTTTTTTTTTTACTTTTCACGTTTGATACTTTAATTTTCCTTATTTTTTTTTTTCTATTTAGTATTTTCTTGTATTTTCGTTTTTCCTCTGTTCTTAACCTTTTTTCTTCTTGCTGGATTTCTTTTTCAATCCTGGACAAATTAATCGAATTATACTGAAAATGTTATTAAATAAAATTCTATTTGTTTTATGGTGTTTAGTTTAAAAATTAGCAAAAAAAAATTTAAATGCCAATTATAAGTGCGAATTGTGCGTTTCCTGATTTAATTAAAAACATTTAAATATGGAGAAGGTAATTGAAAATCTAAAACTGGATAATTTTGGTAAATACGAGTATAGTATAGAAAATTGAAAATATAGGATGTTATCAATATCAACTTCAGTATCTGCATTCAATGGCTGATCTTTGTGCAGAAAGTGTATATGGTTTAAAAGAGTCGTCTGTCTGTAAATGTGTATTAATTTGTGCAGAAAATTGCAAGTCGGATGGTACTATTATTAACCTTCTATATTTATAAACAGTATATATGCACTCAAAAGCTGATCTTTGTAAAGTGTGTGATTTAAAAGAGTTGTATGCAAATATATATTCATCAGTATAGTGAATTAGATACGGGAATATGCTAATGTAAATCTTCTATATAAACAGTATTTGCATTCAAAGACTGATCTCTGGTTTGAAATAACCGTCTGACAATGTATGTTAATCTGTTTCTACTGTTCTTTTAGGTTATTGTAGGTGATTGTTCTATTTTTAATTTTTACGTTAATGTTTAATAAATTTTACTGTATTGTATAGAATATTACAGTATTTATTAAGTATTCGTAAATATTTCAATATCGCCCATCGCAATTTTATCAACCAAACTTTAAACAAATCAATAGAGTAGTATGTAAATTTCCATGAAATACGATGTATATACCCTATTTTTCAGTCCCGATCATACGCTAGAAATTTACATACATTCTGATCGAATTACTGGTGAGACTATATACATGTAACTAATGATTAAATGTAAGTCGATTACTGGAGTATTTAAACCATTGTTAGGTGAGCTGTACAAAACACAATTAATTTGTTGCAAGTCAATAAGGACGTGAATTAATCATTTTTTTCATTTAATATTTCACTCTTTGTTTAATGAAATTAGCATTTTGTTTTGCATCAAAGAAGATGAATTAGAGTGATTAATTTCCTTCTTTTGATTTCTGCATCATTTATATATATGAAATACTATATCTCTTAAATATTATTTGAATGAATTATTTTCATAATAGCTAAGTTACTACAAAAGTAATATAAAATCATAGTTTTCGCAGCATATCGATGACCAAATTCCCATATTTTTTTTTTTGGTGCCTTTCATCATCATCATAATCGCGAACTTTACTTAACTGTGGCGGTAACTAACAACTGCCCTTGTCCACGATCACTGGCCACTCCTTTCACTTTTTGTCCATTTCTAAAACACTTGTACTACAATCCGTAATGACTGTACTTCATAACGTTTTTCTATGACAATAAGATCTTGTATTACACTGGGAATTACACTTAAATACTGGAATTTTCTAATTATCATAGTCATACAATTTTCTAGAATATCATTTATATACTTATGTTAGTTAATAACTATATTATACATTAGAATGTAAACAAAAAAAGGTATAAATTCGATAAAGGAAATTATTTCAGGTGGAATGCACCACCCAGCACCCCATTCCCAATAAGAAATCGGTATTATTCCTATAAATGTTATTCTGCCTTTCGTTGTACTAGCATATATTATCATAAAATACAATATGTTGATACCATCAAAATAACATCTATATGAGTAGGTACAACCGTACAAACGAATAGACTGTTTATTCCTCATTCAACTGTGTAATAAAATTTTGAATTCCTTTTTCTATTTTTTTTTTTCTTTTCATGGATTACCGAATACAATTATTGTGTATGTGGGTGGTGTAGGTGGAATGTGTAAGTCAATAAATTCTTTTCACAAATAAATGTACATATATACTGTTTTGATTGCCAATTAATGGGTCATGCTAATATACATTCTTCGAATTCCTGAACATTATTATTTACATATATTTCATTATTTTCAAGAAGAAAATACATTATATAGTCGATGAGACGAGACCATTACATTTAATTGGATTTGCTTTTCTGTATTATTTAGAAGGATGACTTTTTTTTAATATAGATTTTCATGTATTGCCTAATGTTTTATACTGTCCAATCTGAAGATATGTGTTGTTTGTACAGTCTGAGTGTTTTATGTTCAATCCTTTTTTTTTTTTGTTATTCATATAGATTAATAGATTTTAATATGCATTCATTTAACAAATCCTATGAACAAATGGTTTTTATACTTGTTGGGCACATAGTTTTAAATTGCCACCATCAAATTAAGTTTAGCTATATTAGTAAGTGCTAGATTGGGAACGTATTTTAGAACTAAAATCAAAGTTTTCAATTACATTTGAAACATCAACAATGCGATGACCTTTCACCATCGTCATCATCATCATATGAACCTTAACGCCTCGAGGGCGCATAGGGCGACATAACGCCGTTTAAAATATGCATGTAACATCAAATGTAAACTCAAATAACTATAATTGTTGTAGGATCAATATCTATTTGAATATTTCAGTAGAGTGTTGTAAAAATCCCCAGTTATACCTAGTTTGTTGTTGAGTTGTTTTTTGAACCGATGACCGTTGGCCTACATAAACGTTTTAGAAACTGGAATGTACTTTAACTTGACTGATGCTGAAATAGATGTCGGATCACGCATACAAGAGGTGCGATTTGTATTCAGAATGTTTTAAAACACATTTTACACTATTTAAAATTACCATGTATTATTAAATGGAAATTTGTATCGTAAACAATAGAGGTTGTACGTCGATACCCTATGTTTCCGTGGAAAATTAAAGTTGAAAGGATTTTAATGTTGTTTATTTTAGGTTATTCAATGTGAGAGTGTTAGATGATTTAAAAAAAATGATAAGGAATTTATATTAAGATATATATGTACATTAATTTTTTCATGTTAAATCTGTGAGGCGATTATTTTTTATAATTTTGTTAATTGTTATTTTGGCATTGTTGTTTGAAGAATAAATGAAATTTTACTAATGCTTGTATAGAAGCAAAATTCTTAGTCTAAAATATGGTCTTATATATATTATCTTATCTACAGCATATTACTGCCTATCTTAAAAATGCCTGGACAATTCATCAGTTTTCGAAAATGTAATCCTTTGAAATGGACCAATAATTTTAGTATTAATAGAATGTTATTGCTTTTGTTTATATAATGGTATAAAACCCTATAATAGGTCCATTTCGGTCGAATAAGATTTCGGTACTAATATCTTTTATATTTTTGTCAATGCCTAAGGTAAAAATAATTTCAAAATTGATTCATATTTTGTTGATTAGACGACAAGTTTTTTTTTTATTTTACAATTTCTTTCATTTAAAATTTATAAACTGATCGCGTACCACCAGTTCATTCATTATAGACTTAATACTTTATCAACGTCATCAATAAATAAAAAATAAAAATAAAAATAATTTATCGCCAGTTCCATATTAGTCATCATATATTTTCGTCACAGAAATCGGTAATTTCCCCAAATTAAATACAAAAAAAAAAAATAATAAAAAACTCTATTTTTATTTATAGTTTTGCATAAGAAAAACAACTACTGTACTGTGTTGTATCTACAACATAATAATTATAATAATTATACGCTATTTGCAATTGTATGTCGATATTATGCATAAATTAATTAATTAATTGTTTGTTTTTTTTTTACATTATTTTCAGGTGATGTTTCAATTGAAGATGAAAATTCACAAATTAATATAAGTGATGTCAGTAAGTACTAATTTTTTTTTCATATATACTTCATGTATGTTAGTATTATCCTAATCCTTATTCATGAAATGATGAAAAATTAATACTCATATATGTTCATTTGTTATTCGCTGTTAGCTTACATATAATTTGAAAAAAAAAAAGAAAAGTTTTTACACCTTGAGGAGTATATTGTATAGATTAATTAACCTAATAAAATCTAATTTACTCAAACTAACTTTATCTTCACTTTATGTCACCGGTAGCTCGCCCACAAGATAGATGTCCATTTCTATAGTGTGATAGCGATGAAAAAATACATTCTAATGGGAAAAAATTAGCTTGTGTCCGTCAGTCATGAAACTATTTCGATAAAAGAAAATGGTTTTTATTGTGTGACCTATTTTCCATCATAAGTATCTGATTGGTCACTAGAATCACTCAATTTATTCCAATATTAAATATTTTAAATTGTGCGGTTGTTCGTTTGCCACTGTATACTACCGGCTGATGTAAAGGTCGAAATAGTGATGATATATAATAATACAAAACATGGTTTCGATTTTTTAAATAATACTAAAGGGTTTGTCAATCGAATTACTTAAATCGTTCCAATGTTATAAACGTTATTATAATAACAAAATATCTATGAAACTTCTTCAAAAACTTACAAATTGGCGAAATCATAGTTTCTAAGATATAACAACAAATACGACTGGAATTTATTTTATCGTTCAGAAGCAATTGCCAAATGGTAATGATTTTGGTGAAAATGGTAATGAATTTGGTGAATTGTTGTATAGACATTAATTAAATTATCTAATAGTTTCGAATTTTTGTGAACAGATTGATGGCAAATATTAATGTTAAAGTTCGTAAACACTAAAATATTTATTCACTATATACAAAAAATGTAATATTTTCATAAATCAGATGCTAAAAAATATTCGATTTAAGAAACATTAATAAACATATTTGATTTCCCTAATTTCCCTAATAACGAACGAATTGCATACATAAAATTCCAGGTTTTTTTTTTTTCATAAATATAAACCTTGTGTTTCCAGACTACAGTCTACAAAATAACTACAGTAAATTATGGGATAGTAGTGGCAATATGTAGGATAGTAGTACAGTAAAAACCTTGGTCTACCAGAAATTCAGAAATACATAGAGGCGACCGATTGCATATACCTTCTGTTCATCTCTTATCGTACATATTATACGCGTATACATGCTATGTCATAAAGTCAACAATTTACATTGAAACAGTATCTATAGTAAACCTCGAATTACGAATATGTAAAAGACATTCTAAAAATGGTATTCCCTGAAATGAATGTATTGGAATAACTGTGAATAAATCATAACTTTTTTTGGTTGCGTAAAATTTTAATTGAATATTTATTACAGTACGCTCTTAACAGAATTATTTCGCAAGAAATTACTAAATATTTTATATATTATTTATCCACCAAATCACAAGACTTAAGTATTGTCGAATGTTTGACGAAGACATAGATTAGCCCTGAAATGATAAGCATGTTTTAGTAGTTAACATATTCGTCTAAACGAATAAAAAATTGAAATTGCAAATAGCATTATTCCATTTGTTCATTGATATTTTAGTGCACTAAAATCGTTAATAGAATTGACTTAGATACATTCATTCGTCAATTCATTTAATGGAATATATATACTATTAATATGGCACACGAATCAATAATCTACTAACCGAACTGATCTTTTGTATAATGACAATTCACTTAAATGAGTTTTTTGTAATGTAATTCTTTTAGAATATTACCTTTTTTTGCCTCGATCACGCGGCCTTACTGATACCGTGATCGAATTGTTAAATGTACACCTGTTACGTATAGTTAATGTATTTAGATTTATATAAGGAGATTCCAATTTTTCATCTACATTATGTTCACAGAGTTATTTCACATCTTGATAGGTTAACTAAATATAGAATTGAAAAAAAAATTAAATTTAGAAAAACCTACTTCTACTAACTTGCTGTTTTTTTTTTTAAAAATTTGAATAATTTGCTAATGTAAAAGTCATGGTTTTTTCTTAACAAAAAAAAAAAAAACAATCCGATAGGAGTTTTGTCTTGTGAATTGTATAAAATTTGTTATAACATTTACATAATTTACTATCTATAATGTAAGGAGGAAATCTGTACAGATCCCATATATGTATGATCGTGTTTAATAGAAATAATTTTTTTTTCTCTTTACCAAATTTGAATAAAATTTAGTAATCTGGGGAATTCCCCATTGATTGAAAAATACATTTAAATTTCATTTTCACGTGCAGCAAACTAAACTCTTCTTAAGAATATTACAATACGAGTATGTTCTTCATGGACTCAATGTAATTGTCTGTAATGATTTTGCACATAGAGTGGTAAACTTACTAATACACCTTTTTTTTACGATTTATTTCTAAGATGAATAAAAAAAAAAACATTTTTTTAAAAAATATAATTTGTCAATAAAAAAAAAATATGGAAAAACCAGAGAAGAAATTGTAATATAAGAAGGTTTTAGCAATCAGAATGGCAAATAAATTATACAAATTGTTAACGTAATTAAAAAGAAATATTATGTTATGTATCAGAAATCAGTAAATAAATTAGTTCATTTAAAATTGTATCAGTTTATGAAAGCATCTGGAAATACCGTTTTTTGAAAAATTTTAAAAACGGCTTCTTGTACTGTATATCATAACATAGCGATTGGGTACCAACCAAAAAGAAAATTGCCCCCAACTTCTACGTGATTGTTAAAGTGTTAAATTAGCATAGTGCATTCCAAATTCTATTTCCGTATATATAGGTTAAATAGGTAAAATCATAATATTATAAATGATATTCAATTTATTTGTGTACCATATGATTGAATATTCCTTGATGTAGTGTACGTCTCTCTTAATGGGAATACACTAAATCACTATTCACCCCCACATAAGCCACTACTATACTCGAATTGATATTATAGAGAACCGGATTAGTAGACTTATCTGAGTATAGTTCTGCACAAATTATGCCATCAACATTTTCCACCATTCTTAGTATGCCTTGATAAGCGTGAAAAAAAAATGTATATGAGGAAGACGTCGTATTTGCTGCCTGATAGTGTATAGGTTATATACATGCGAAATTATTGCACCAAATAAATTGCTTTAGTTTTAAATAAAATACTCGTATTATTATTATTGATATATGGTCGATCAATCGGAATTTGAAATTCACTAAGTACGAATTTTATCTCGTCTCACATATGATTACAGTTAAGCATGATACATAAGTCTGGTCAATCAACTTTTCGTACTATAGTCATATTATTCTAATATAGTTTCGATATAAATCTGCGATCGCCAATAAAAGATGAAGGTAAAATATAAATCATTCATATATAATCTAGCAACGCTTAGTAAGAATAAACGCGACAGCTTTGTTGATTTTGACGAATGAATTAGAGTCGAGCGGATTCTATGCGAGCATATGCGTAAACTACTCATAAATGCTGCTGAAATAATTTACCAAAAAGATTGAAAATAAGTTTACGTGTGCTGCAATTTTGTGTGCATAAAACTGGATCTGTGTAATTTTTTATTGAACAACAGTAGAATGCATTCAGTTATTGCACATATTAACAAATCAACCTAATTTACCTTTTGGACAAAAAAAGTGTGGGAATATATATATATATATATATATATCATTAGATCAAGAGTTTTTTGAATAAACATGATAGACGTATTATTTTGTGATATTTATTAGAAAAGCAAACAGCAAAAACAATATTACCAGATACTTTTCGATCGCGATCGTAAACAAAAATTATGGAGCATTGTTGTTGACCAGCGTGCAAGGTATTCTTGTGAAGTTCAATGATACATTTCTCATTGAGATATTTTTAAATGTTGCATATTGAACTTCATATGAAATATGAAATATGTGTATCATATATGTGTATCATGAAGCATACAATAACTTTCGGCACTTGTTTGGGCATATGAAGAGCAACTAAAAATTACTGCGGTAACTGTAAAAATTCTGTGTGGCACATAATATTCGTTGGATTATTCATTCGAAAATCTGTAACTCCAGATACATATAAAAATAACTCAGCATAATACAGTATAGCATTTTTTTTTTTTATCAAAATATGTGAATTTAAAAATCGATCAATTCTAATATTTTCGAAAATGTTATGGTAAACCTCCTCAGAAATTTTATAACAATAAATGTCCGATGGAATATGATCAATTTTTGGCACACATGGAAGCAAAATCATGTGAACTATTGTATTGTAATGTTTTTGCAAAAAAATATTGGATTCGTTATAGTTGTACATTTGATTAGTAAGTTTTCCTTTATGGCAGCCATAATTGCAATTTGATGATTTTATGTCATCTTTAAAAGATTTTGCTATGCACAATGGGCCAACAATTTAATATCTCTCAAAATCAAAAAGGATTAGGAGTAGTTTATAGCATATATTTATACCCAACATTGGTTCATTACTAATCTTTCATCCAACATTTCTACCAACGACCCTATTGTTCATTACTAATCTTTTGTCATATGTATTCATTCTGGCTGTCCATCTGCAGCAATTTTGCGTTGTGCTCGATGAGTGATATTTCGCCTATGTTCTGCGATTTTATCTCGATTTCGTTGGCAATAATTACGCTTATCTCAATTGCGAGCTATATAAACGAATTAATTGATAATAAATACATAAGATGATATTCCATAATCTGCCACTCGCATTGACAGTCGCGGCAATATTATTTTATTGATTTGAACGTTTCAATAGACAAAGTGGATGCCAACATTATTATTTTCGAAAATTCGAATATACTTTACTGTGTGAGGAAGTGATTACCACCACTGTTATCCAGTAGGTACACGAAATTATTAGAGCAAAAAAAGTACGACCAGATTTACGTGAATACATTCGTGCCTTATCAATATCATTGCCACTTAAATCAAAATTGTGGATGTAAAAAGAAAAAAAAAAGCAAAAAATATGTTGATTCAAGTGGCAATGATATTGATAAGACACGAATGTATCCACGTAAATCTGGTGTTCCAATTATTATATTTTCTGAAACCTGTGGTACAGAATGCAAATAGATCAGTTTATGATAACGTGACACTTATTTAATATTAAGAGCCAGATATTATACGTTTACGAACATTTAACCGTTGTAACTGAAATCTGTTGCGTACATATATCGATTAGGTGCTCCGTTTGCTGCACTGATTAATCAAAGTAATATACAACCTTCGGTTTGCTTTGCATTAGTACACCTTATATTAGGTTATTTATCAGTTGATTTTCAACATTCAATTTGTATCACCCGAAAATGTCCGTTAAAGACGTCGCTGAATGAGATAATAGAGTACGGTCATTAATATAGTCTGAATACCAGGTACCATTTGCTGTACTGATTAATCAAAGTAATATTCAACCTTCGGTTTGCTTTGCATTACTACACCTTAGATTAGGTTGTTTTTTCTGGAAAATATGCTTGCTGTTGATTCTCAACACTTAGTTTGTATAACCCGAATATGTCCGTTAAAAACGTCGCTGTATGAGATTATAGAGCACGTCCAATAATATAGCCTGAATATAATAGACATGGTGAAAAGTAAGCAATTTTTTTTTATTCGTCTTTTCATCTATTAAATAAAATTTTATTTCTGACTTTTATATTCAATGCAATTATGTTATGGAGAAAAAAATTACAATTATATATGTAAAAATGTTAGGCACATTCAAGATATAGTTAACTAACATACATATGCTTTCTAATGTACTTAGTCCATAACATCAATTATTTCCATTTGTTGTGCAGTTTTTTTTTTTTTTGCCATTCATTTAACATTTTATGATGATGCTAATAAAAATACTGGTTTTCTATTTGGAGAATCTACAAATTTTTTTAATACCAAATTTTAAATTTATAAGAAGAACAGCTGGTTAAGCTACACGATACCATGAAGGTGATAATGATTTTACCTATCTTATATAATTTTGTAATTTAATTTTCTGTCTGATTACTTGGAAAAAAATTTGATTGTGCATATTTTTATTGGTATCACCTCATTAGTACTCTAATTCATAAGATCACATTGTAAATTCTCCGAACAGCAAGCGCATATTTTATCCTAAATTTGTGCTTGTGCTGACCGGTTGCATTAATTTAACATAATGTTGTCGATAATTAGAGATTTTTTTTTTATTAATAATGAATAGCTAGCTATATAAATGCGAAAAACCATTGACAGGTTATTACAATATGTGCGGAATATTGGAGAAGGTCATCACTGAAAATTCTCATCATATATGTTTGAAGGAAATCTACTATATTAATATGAATTTGCTACAAATTGATGCACCCCATAATGAAATCGAATTTATTTTTCATAATCAGTTTTATATAATTTTGCTCAGATTTATAATTGTGGTCAAATGTGTTTTTAAAACGTGTGGGTGATATTTCATCAATTATACGTCGTGTTAATTAAACTGACCTTATATGCGATATTCCATAATAGGTAGCATAGTGATTATACATACTTTGGCGTGTACATTATCAGTGTCATCTCTGTAAGAAACAACCATCTACTACCCAAAACATAATATAATGAAGAATTTGTCACCCACTATTTTATTATGATCAAATTCATATGAGAATAAATTGCGGATAATTAAATTGATATAATAAATGACTGAATATGAACCTTAATGATACCATATATATGTTATTTTTCTTTACTTCCCCAATAATTAACTGCATATTAATTTTTTTTCTCATATATTCTTTTATAGATGATTATTAATAAATTTAAAAAATTATGTCAATCTGGAATCAAGAATGGAATTTTAAAATTTTTCATTTTACCATGAATATCTAAAACTTGGAGAATTAATATTTAGTCGACTCTTTCAATAAATTAGACAATTTTCTAAATCTATTCTGGAATGCGTTAGAGAAGAATACTAACAAAAAAAAAATCACATTAAATATCGATCTTATCATTTATTTGTGATTAAAATAAATTTGAACATAACATTAATTTTTTTCATTTCAAAATCTCATCTAAAATTGATAAATAATCTAGGAATTATAATAATTAAATTATTTAAAAATACTTAAATATTCTTATATAGCTTCTTTTTAATATGCCACAAAAAAATTAGCAATGAATTGAAAATATTATTGACGACATGACGTTAGATCATACCATTCTGTAATATTCGAAAGTGCTGTTTTAAAAACTTTTCAGATACATTCTAAGCAAAATTAATGTCCCAGTATTTGAATGATTGGAGGATTTTTAAATGTTAATGACTATTCTTTAGTGTGTAGTATATTAGCTAAATTGTAACTATGATGAAATATATTGTGATCACGTCACTAAACAAATTTGTCACCCACTATTTTATTATGATCAAATTCATATGAGAATAAATTGCGGATAATTAAATTGATATAATAAATGACTGAATATGAACCTTAATGATACCATATATATGTTATTTTTCTTTACTTCCCCAATAATTAACTGCATATTAATTTTTTTTCTCATATATTCTTTTATAGATGATTATTAATAAATTTAAAAAATTATGTCAATCTGGAATCAAGAATGGAATTTTAAAATTTTTCATTTTACCATGAATATCTAAAACTTGGAGAATTAATATTTAGTCGACTCTTTCAATAAATTAGACAATTTTCTAAATCTATTCTGGAATGCGTTAGAGAAGAATACTAACAAAAAAAAAATCACATTAAATATCGATCTTATCATTTATTTGTGATTAAAATAAATTTGAACATAACATTAATTTTTTTCATTTCAAAATCTCATCTAAAATTGATAAATAATCTAGGAATTATAATAATTAAATTATTTAAAAATACTTAAATATTCTTATATAGCTTCTTTTTAATATGCCACAAAAAAATTAGCAATGAATTGAAAATATTATTGACGACATGACGTTAGATCATACCATTCTGTAATATTCGAAAGTGCTGTTTTAAAAACTTTTCAGATACATTCTAAGCAAAATTAATGTCCCAGTATTTGAATGATTGGAGGATTTTTAAATGTTAATGACTATTCTTTAGTGTGTAGTATATTAGCTAAATTGTAACTATGATGAAATATATTGTGATCACGTCACTAAACAAATATGTAAATTATTTTTTTCAATTTTTAAATTACAATTTATTAAAATTTATCTAAAATTACCTGACTTTAATTGTAAATAATGAAAATGAACAGAAGGAAACCGATGAAAATTCACATAATTTAAATTAAACCTTGCATCAATTAAACCAATTTAATTCGCAAAATTTCTATTCAGACATACGGTAGTGTTTACATGATTTTCTTTAAATACAACAAAACATCATTATATCATTTTCATCATGATCATGAACATCATCATCATCATCATCACCATTATCATCATATTTAAATAATAAGAAAAATATAATAAACCGTAAGGAAAATTGAAGAAAAGTCTATGTGAAAATTTATGTTACGCAAAATTTATTTATAAATAGATTCGTTGATGTATACAGAAAATTTGGCCACCGCATTAAGTTAAAAAGAATATAAGTTTTAGTTCAATTTTGAAAATTGTACAAGTGATTTTTTTTTTTTTTTTGTTATTTTTAAAACATCTTTTTTAAATTTCTGCTAGAATTGATTGTTAAATATACATTCATTGAATTTGATGTAAATTATAATTAAATGTATACATTTAAAATTGATTTTTCCCTATTAAGATTGTGTTTTTTCCTTTTTTTTTTATCATATTAGTTGAAGTTATACAGACCACAGATCCTACAGCACAAGCAATGTTTAATAATAGTGAAATTGCATCATCACAATTACATACTCAACAGCAACAACATCAACAGCATCAGCAACAACAGAATACTCAACAATCTAGCACAAATATTATTAATAATATAAGTAGTAATAATAGCAATAGTATTAGTAATAATGCTAGACGTAGTGCATATGTTAAAATCACGGAACAACCTGCATCAAAAGCACTTAGATTTCGATATGAATGTGAAGGACGATCGGCTGGTTCGATACCGGGTATTTATAGTACACCAGAAAATAAAACATTTCCAAGTATTCAGGTAGTTGGATATCGGGGGAGAGCAGTTGTTGTTGTATCTTGTGTCACCAAGGATCCACCTTATATGTAAGTTATATTATACATAAATTCACAATTTTTATATAATTAAAAAAATCATCTTATATTGTAATGGATAAATAAAAAAATAAATAAAAAATTATTGAAATTTTAAAGACCACATCCACATAATTTAGTGGGAAAGGAAGGATGTAAGAAAGGAGTATGTACAGTAGAAATAAATAGTGAAACAATGAGTGTTACTTTTAGTAATTTAGGCATACAATGTGTTAAGAAGAAGGATATCGAAGAAGCACTACGTGTTCGTGAAGAAATTCGTGTTGATCCATTTAGAAGTAAGTATCTGTTAATGATTTATTAGCATAATTTATATATTTCCTATATTTTTTTAAATATCTATTTGATTATTTTTATAATTGTTAAATATTACTACATATATAATATTTAAGTAGTAATTTAATTATATACGTGAAATTTTGTAATTTTGGCCGTAAATAACTGAGTTATTTTTAAACAATCCAATTGAAATCAATAAATATTTCAAATTATTTCTACACTTTCTAAATGGTATTATATGATATTTCATTAAATTAATTGTATATTTTACAAAATTCTGTAATATACTTTTGTCACTATATGAGAAAAGAAATTACATAATATACTCGTATATCCTTTACATGTTTCTAAACAGTTAGTAATAATTTCATGTTTCATCCTGTGCAGCCAAATTGATGTATTTAACATACAATCAAAAACACTACCAAATTATAACACTACAAAATTATCAGTTCTCAAAAGTTCTCTTTAATTTGTTAATTAAATTATTTATTTATTTAAATTGTCAAGTAAAAAATTCCTACTACATCCTTATGTGCCACTATTTATCATATTAGACATATATACAATTGAAAAGTTTATTACCAATTGATTAATCAATGATTATTTTAAAATTATAGCCGGATTTGGTCATCGTTATAAACCATCTAGTATAGATTTAAATGCAGTTAGATTATGTTTTCAAGTATTTTTGGAAAGTGAACAGAGAGGACGTTTTACCGTTCCATTACCACCAGTTGTTTCTGATCCAATTTATGATAAAAAAGCCATGTCAGATTTAGTCATTTGTAAACTAAGTGATCCAACGTGTACGGTTGCAGGTGGTAAAGAAATTATTCTTCTTTGTGAAAAGGTATGTTGTAAAAAAAAAAAAATAAATAAATTAAACTTAAATTAAAAAAAAGGACCAAATGTCACTACAATTCGATGAATTTATTAATAAAGGTTGCAAAAGAAGATATATCGGTGCGATTTTTTGAAGAACGTGATGATGGACAATTAGTATGGGAAGGTTATGGTGATTTTCAACATGCTAATGTTCATAAACAAGTAGCGATCTCATTTAGGTCACCAAAGTATAGGACGTTAGATATTGAGAATCCAGTGAAAGTAATATTACTTTTTTACGAAATTATTATATTTATATTATTATTATTAATATTTTTTTTTATTTTTTTTTATAATTAATATAGTGTTTTATTCAATTAAAACGACCTTCAGACGGAGCAACAAGTGAACCATTACCATTTGAATATCTTCCATTAGATTCAGGTAGGCGTCCATTTTGGGCTATACGTAAGGGTCTTAAAGATAGGGAGCATTTTAATTTACTTAATCGTATTTTATCAGAAGATAATAATAATGTCTTTAATTTAAAATCAAATAGTGAAAATATTAACAATAATAATAATAATAATAATAATAATAATAATAATAATATTGGAACTCGAAATAAAGAAAATGAAAAAATCGATATCATAATTTTGGATACACCAAATGATGAAGAAAATCCATTTATCAAAATTAAGGACGATACATTAATTGAAAATCAATTGATGACAACAGATATAACTCAACCAATGGATTGTATTGAAGTTAATGATAAAACGACTGAATGGATTCAGAAAACAACATTCGAACCTTTACATGATGAAACTAATAATAATAATAGTAATAATATTAATAATAATAATAATGATAATAATAATAATAATAATGATGATAATAATAATGAAAATAACGTAATGAATAATAATGATAATTTTAATAACAATAACTTTCCAAAAGCTGAAAACACAACCGATGATGATAAAACATTAAATGAACTGTTGGAACAAGTTGCCGAATTAGATGAAATTTATACCGATCATCAGATACGCAGAGATAATTTAAATATTGACAATGAATTGGACAATCTGTCCAATAGATTACCAATATCGGATGGTAACGATGATGACGGTGGCGGCCAAATGGATTTCGATGAATTATTTGATGATGCCGCAACATATTCAAGTTTACAAAAAGCCTTTAAAAATCCTGTACCAATAATTGATCTATTTCCACCGTCACCACCTGATTATTTTGATAATTCACATTATGATGCCGTTGAACCAATGGTTAATCCAATTGGTCCAATGATTGATGTTAGCCCATTGAAAAGAGAAAGTCCAACACATGAAGAAGAGAAATTACCACCATTGCCACCGAAACGTATAAAAAAGACATTACCAAATATTGAGAATAATGAAAATCAATTAAATTTTAATAATCGTTTATCAGATGATTCTAATGCCTTTAATACCAACAATACGATCACTAACACCATCATCACCACTACAACTACACCACAACAAAATTCTTTAAGTAGAAAAAATTCAATAAAAAGTCTTTTACAACAATCACAATTATCGCCACAAGAACAACAACAGTATCAACAAAAACCATTACAACGTCCAAAATCTCAAATTATTATTATGAAAACACCAGAACAATCACCAATTAATAAAAGACTTCCGCCAATACCAAATTCAAATACATTACCTAAACAAAAAAAAACGAATTTTTTTTCAAAACTTTTTCGTCGAAAAAGTAAACCGGACATTGATTCAAATTTACGTAATTCAACAGATTTGTCACGTGAATCAAGTGTCGGTAATTTTAATACAATTGAGGTAAATCGTTCATCGAATCGTTCAATAAAATCATTACAAATACCAACGAAAAAACCACATGGCAAAGCGGTTGGACGTAGTGTCAGTAGTGTGTCGGGTAAACGTCCCCATTTAACTGCCGATATTGTTCATATACCATTAAAGGGTGATAGTTCTGATTCGTTACCGATGCGTAGCGGTAGCGGTACATTATTATATTTACCCGGTGGTGGTGGTGGTAATGATGAATATGAACGTGCCAGTACGGCAACATTAAGTAATAATTTAGATCGTAAAACTGTTAGCGCCTTACAATTAGCCGATTTACCATTACAAGATGGTAATATGGAATTGATTGCCATTGCCGATGCACAAAGTTTAAAAAATTTGTGTGAAGGTGAATTTGGTGTTGAATTGGATCCAAGTGTTGATTTAACAGAAGCCGAACATTATGCATTGTATACATCGGTTGCACCACACGCCACCGAAAGTGAATTCGATGAAACCTCTTGTTATTATGCACCAGTTGAAGCTGGTGAAATTTTATCACAAAGTGATGTTACCAGAAGATTAACAAATAATTATATTTAAATTATTTTTGCAGTTGCATATATGATAATTAAATTATTATTATTTTCATTGGCATTTTCTTCATTTATTTATTTATTTATTTTATTTTTATTTTCTAAATAAAACTAATATTTATATTGTATTTGCCTTATACTGTCTATATATAGGTGGTATATATTCATCTTTATCAAATGTTTCGTTTTTATATCTAAGAAATAA
>JANSTX010016842.1:2680-16972 GCA_027564355.1 Penthetria funebris
GTATGCTGTGTTGATGATGGCGGAAAGTAGTCCCCAGCGATAGACAATACCTTCAATGACATGTTATTTACTAATTTATATATAGCAAGAACTTCTTCAAGTGGCAATAGGTAATGGATTCTCTTCCAGAAAGATGTTACATATCAGTTATAAAGATCAATGGGCTTAATATACAGAACCCTCTTGCACACCAACGTTAACATTGAATGTCATGACAGAGGTTATTCATATTACCTCTGTAGTTTTCAATCATTATATGAAGTTTTTTATATAGCATCATTGGTTGAGCTGGTAAATTTAGATTTTAAATTTGAGATAACCTTTGCAACTTTGTCAAAGGTTTTATATACAAAATACTGCTTAAATGAGATAAATTTAAATTTCGTTGTATGTTAATGACCAATATTATCGGTAATAGCAAAGCTCCTCAAATCCAGAAATATTTTTGGTCAATAAATTCTATTAAACAGTGTTGTTACTCTAAAATACATTCATGCATTCGTTAACATCATTTCTTTTGATACCATTGTCAGATGTAAAATTCATGCATTTGAAATTTTTGGTTAAATTTTCAAATATTTTAGAGATTAGGTGCAATGGAAAAGGGACAATGTCCAACTGTAGCCAATTGGGAAAGTGGAAATATACGATCAAGAAAAGCTACGCAAACAAGCGTAACATCTCCTGGTCAGGTATTTTATTAAATAATTTTTTTTTAAATAAATTATTATTAATTCTATAAATGAACATTATTGTTCTTGCACAGACATCATTACAAGGAAATGGTGGCCCACCGAAAACAACACGTCGTCAAAGTTTATTGTCTGTTGCATGGACCGATACAGACACAGGTTTAGAAAAGATTATGTGGCGTGAAATCGATAAAGTATCTCGAATTGTATTTCCTGGTTTATTTCTTGTATTTGTGATACTTTATTGGCCAATATTATTACTAAAATCTTCATCCGATCGTAATGTATTTTGATAATTAGTACATAAATTGTGATATAATTTTAAAGTTTAAATATTTCTATTGAAAACGCTTGAGTTTTGTTATGTGTTTGATCATTTATACTGCAAAATTATTATATGATTAAAAATGTATGAATTCTATTTTAATATTCGTAGTTAGAAAAACTTTAAATTCTTTTCAAAATTATTAAAAGTGAAAAGAAATTAAATAATAATAAAAAAAAAACATAAATATCTTAAAGGCTCCACTATGGTCTTTATTTTACAAATAGAAAATAATAAGATAGTACTTTCTTTTTTTTGTTGGACTTTTTGTTGAAAGAAGTGAAAACTATAATAAAAATAGGTTCTCATTAAAAAGATAAACATTGAGACAAAAATTTATATTGTAATACACGTTTAAAAAAGGCCAAGCAATGCCGAAACGAAACGTACAATCTCATCAACATCTTGAACCTCACTAGAAAACATACGACACCACCAAAAAGACTTGTTCATTAGCGTACACTCAAATTCCCATTGACCCCATTGTCCCCATTGACAAATTCATATGATTTTTAGGAAGTACCAAGCTTCATACAATACGTGTCAAAATTGTTTGACAATCTGACGTTTACTTCACAATGGCTTGACAAGTGTTATTCGAACTCTGCTTCATCGAGACAAATGATAGAGAAGTGGTTTTACTGATTTTAATAGCCGTACAAACACCGATGATGGTGAACGCTTTTTTCGCCCAAATTCTGCAATTCTTCCAGAAAACATAAAAAAGTTCACAAAATGGTAAATTGAAGTTGAAGAGTGAAGAAGATAACTGACAGTTAAAGATATGAGAACGCAGTGTATTCACCATGTTGCATGAACATTTAAACATGAGAAAGCTCTATTCGAAATGGGTACCGCGTATGCTCACAGTCGGTCAAAAACAACAACGAGTCGACGATTCAGAGCGCTGTTTGGAGGTGTTTCAGCGCAATAAAAGAATATTTTTTCATGCGGTATGTGACAATGAATGAAACATGGATCCATCACTACATTCCAAAGTTAAATCGGCAGTGAGTGGCCAGCAAAAGATGAAAGCGGTCCAAAGCGACCAAAAATGCAAATGTCAGCTGGTAAGATATTGGTCTCCATATTTTGGGATACGCACGTCATTTTATTCGTCGATTATCTTGAGAAAGAAAGAACCATCAATAGCGTATATTATATGGCTTTATTGATGCGTTTGAAGGAAGAAATTGTGAAAAAACGATTCAAAATAAAGAAGACAATGCACCATGTCACAATTGATCAATAATTTAATTCACTTATGTTTTTAGTCCTAATTAAAACTATGATAGATTTTAAAGTAATTTATAGATAATTTAGTGTCACTTTATCGACATTTTGAAACTTCTGAAACTAATTAAATACTTCATCAGATCAGCTTCCATTAACCATGCATCTTTATTCACTATTAGTGCTTTTTAATTACTTATACTTTGGAGTTAAACAGCGCTATTTTCAATATATTTCATTTCATTTAATTAGGGTAAAAAGACAATAAATTGTTGTTGATTGGTTTCTTTTTTTTTAAAAAAAAGACGATAAAAACGTTGGTGCTTATGATAATATATAAGAAAATATTGTATAATTAATAAGTTATAGTAATTAGTAATAAATAATTGATTAAATTACGCTCGCATATTTGTTGCTTAGTAAATCATTACATAATAGAAATAAAAAGTTAATTGAGTTTGAATTTTATCATAGCATCGAAAAAGAAGAGAATTATTTTACTAATATGTAAATAAAAATAAGTTAAATAATTTTTTAAAATAAGAAAATCCATTTATTTTAATATAATAAATATATTAATAATGTTATTTGTTGTATTATTTTACACTTGTAACGCACACTCTCTATAGCCTTATGAGTTTGATCATATCGACCTTTACCACCCCACGCAGGATCATAAGGCGTCAACGAACAAACGCCATTGTTCACGATCTTCACTTAACTTCATCCCCTTACACTGGTACTAACCTCCATAATGACGGTTATTCACCACATTGCTTTTGGATTAGCGGCTATTTTCACACCTATTGACGAAAACTTGAATTTGTGACACCTTCCAAGTTACCAATTTGTTTCAAAAATGCGAAACTTTACATTTTTTGAAATCGCTAGGTTGGTTGGTTGCAGTGGCGGATCCGACTAAAACTTCCAAGGATCCCAATTAGCACGTAGGTACCATTTTAATACCGCACACTTAAGGAAATCCGGTTGATTTTGGCAGATAGGCACACTAAATATCCATCCAGTGGCATTTAGAGACGCTACCAAATTGTTGCAATTTCAGATAGGCTCGATAGTATATGCCTGCCCAGCAGCTTATATCTCTGCTGAGAAAGTGCAGGGCATCTGCATTGGCCGTCAATTTGGAGTAGAAGTACACAAAGAGCCCGTTCCATTCTAGTTCTGTTGCAGTTTCTCTCTAAGACCAGCCACCTGAAGCCGCCAGACTCTATTTAGTTTTTTGTATTTCACAAAGTTCCAATTTCAAAGTAAACAAATATCGTCAGTGAAGTCAAGTTTTGTAAGCCAACAGTCGTCATCGTGTTCCCATTCAATACGATGCCATTATTTAACGCACGCACCATTAAATTAATTAGCTTAAAAAAATAATATAAGCGACATATAGGAATCTGCTCATAAATTGAAGTCTATTTTCACTATTGCTTTAAAGAAACAGAGTAATTATTCTCTTGTTTCCTTAAATACGCTATAAATATCATTTTCAGCTAGGTCCATATTGAATACATGATAGTTGATAGGATTATATTCAGCTAGGAATTCACCTTATTTACTTATTACAGTTAATAGACAAACAAATCAGACAAACAGACAAAATACACGGCAAGCAAAAAGGCCAGTCCAAATACCAAATCAATACCAATTAATAATGTCAATATTCTGTTTACGAAGCCAATCCAAATACCAAATCAATACCAATTAATAATATCACTTAATAATGTCAATATTCCGTGTACGAAGCCAATCCAAATACCAAATAATAATATCCGACTACGAAGGACCAATGACTCCGATTAATAGGAAAAATATAGTTTTCTTACCAAAGTAATAAATTTACGGTTACAACACAGAATCAATTTGTCAAAACCATTGAAGAATAGAATCGAAGAAGGTAGAATAGAATCGAAGAAAATAGCCTTGACAGAAATCATGGATATAGGAGGTGACTGCGACAATGTGAATTTTACGTCAATATACAGGTGCTTAAGAAACAGATAAATATAAAAGAATATGGATACAAAATAGCTATAAACCCTTAATAATAATGACAAATATTTGGTCAATAATATTAGATAGACCACAAAGTCACGCGTATGATTACTGCTAAGAGAACTGATGCAAATTGATCTTAATAAAAAATTAGTGTAATAAGGGGGAGATGTCGATAAATCACTTTAAAACAACAGTAATGCCATTCACTAGTAGGATAAATATATATATTCTTAATTTTGCATTCGAACTCAGATGGTGTCAGTGTGGAGACGTAATACCTTGGGTTACACTGGATACAAAAAACTAACTCGATAACTTACATAGATATTGTTCGCGAAAATCAATGTTGTGTAATAGGAAAACGATTGAAAAGATTATGTGCCATGAGCTTAGGGGTAGTTATGACTCACTAGGTTATTAATAGTTCTTAGTTGTCTTATCTAATGTAAGAAAAAATTGGTTTATTATGTTTCTTTGGTATGATAATGATGATGACGATGATGATGATTATGATGATGATAATGATGTTGATAGTAAAAACTTTAGATATATTCATAGTTGCATTGGCATACCATCAAAGCAAATTTAGTTTAGTTCTACGCCTACGGTATTAATTCCTAATATATTCAACTCGTTCTTCTGACTCTTGGATAGTAGAATAATAATGTTTCTTCTTCATGCAAATATGGGTACGCATAATGTACACTTATATATTATCATCGTCAATGTCTTAAAAATATTTATATTGACTTACAATTCCTAATAACCCAGATAAATGATAATATTTTATTCACAGCTCTTAAATGGAGGAAGGAAAATTGTTGTTAATATTACATACACTACTCCAATTTGCAATATGACTATTGGATACTAACTTAATTGATTAAAAATAACACTATATAATATCATATAATCAGTCATGCACATTTCGACAACCTAACTTGGAACTACTACGTAAGAGGTAATCTTTACTACATTACCATTACTCCTTCTTAATAGTTTATACAATTTATCTGACAGCTATATGAACTCTGAAAGAAAATTAAAAAAAAAAAGTGTACCTTCATTCCTATATTTATATTCTTAATTACATTTCATAAGTTTTTCTGTTTAAACTTTAAGAATTTTTCCTTATCCTAATATTCGTCACCTTCAGATGAATCACTTTCTTCTACATCGTCATGAGTTTTTTCTAATAATAAAATCGAATCTTCACTGGACATCTCTGCATCAGCAGAATTACTATTATCAGATCCCAAAGACATTTGAGATAAAATTCGTAACGTATATTTATTAAAATCACAACTATGAAGAGAAAATAGAAACAACATTTTGTTCATTAATTTAAAATAAATTAATTTATTACATGTTCAGTCATAATGACGTATAGAGTGACCGACATAATCGATGTTACTCAATCCATTTTCAAGTTCACACCATCACGATATATATCAGTAATTTGGTGTCTGATTGTAGCTAAAAAGTTGACAGTAATGTTGTATTTATCGACCGGTTGAATA
Source organism: Penthetria funebris (assembly GCA_027564355.1). Classification (NCBI taxonomy): domain Eukaryota; kingdom Metazoa; phylum Arthropoda; class Insecta; order Diptera; family Pleciidae; genus Penthetria; species Penthetria funebris. Next base: position 8,461 of record JANSTX010016842.1, read on the forward strand.
AACATCTCAACAACAAACTAGGCATGTATACCACACTACTGTAATAATCAAATGTATAACCGGATAAATGAAATCAACTCCATAAACTGCTACTCATGGTCAAACATAATTCACTTTAAATTCAACGAATATTTTAACCACTTTCTTATTGGGCTTGGGCTCCTTGTGGAACATAATTAATTTGAAACATCGAAAAATTTGATATATTAGTATACAGCCATTGTTGATTATTTTTATTGAATTGTGATAATGAGATAAGAACATCGATTTTTTTTTTTGAAAAATTCAATGAATTTACAGAAGTGATCACAAACATTTATTACCAGTTGTATGGTGGTCATAAGCTTGATCATAAGTAGTAGTAATAACTACCATTTTCGTACTTTAGAAGTAGCCAAAGCTATAGTCGATGATTTGCTTACGACTGTTAAAATCTTAATCTATAATATTATTTCAAATACAATCAATCATAATGTTTAGTGAAACAAATTACATTTCACAAGTCAAAAAAAGCATCCGTAATTCAAATAAATATATTAACAAAAGTAAATTATTAAAAGTACTCACATTTTACTAAGTTGTTCATATTTTCGGCTAATACTTTGATGTAATGATAATAATGTTTGATGTGGAATAACATTTTCCTTTTGTCCATGAATTGATAATAATGTACATGCCCATTTTAAATAAAATTCAATATGTGCACTTGAATTAAGAAAATTTGCTATAAATTGTATAACACGATTTACGAACTCATTTGGTATTGATGCAACAACTAAATGAACTGAAATAAAAACGAAAAATTAGCATATTGTTACACACATCACAGTTTATATTATATATACCGCCTACAACGAAACTATTTGTGTTAGGAAATAAAACTAAACATGAAATGCCATCTAACATCAAGAATAATAAATAGCAATCCATAGAAACAAACCAAAGGGAAAAGTCTGGAGTTACAGTTATAAAGGATTATATTATTAAATTAAGCAAAGACACATATACGCGAAAGTAAAATTATTAAAATTAAGAATGTTGATACAATTCTTATATTAAATAAATTTAAGTTTGTGTTATATTGCAAAAAGAAATATCAAAACACTACGAGATAAAACATAGCCTTTCGTTATATTGCAAATCATAGTTTTATTATAAAACATTACAAATAAAACATAGCCGAGGGCTATTAATAAGAAATAATCATCGAAGTAATAGAACATCTACCTTAGTAGTTTTAGAATAATTTATAATATTTCTGTAAACTTACTCTCTTTATGCGGTATATGTTCAATAACTTCTTGCACTAAATAAGTCTCATTTAATTTTAAAGCCATAATAAATGAAGACGAATATTCATTACGTTTTAATGCTTCTTTAATAGTTTTAGGTGTAATTTCCATAGATAAATTAAATGGATCAAACACAATACCCTTATCCAATGAATAGATAAGTAAACCTTCTGTAGTTGCTGCTGACCATGCTTGTCCAGTTGGTGAAAATTTAACAGAATAAACTCTTATTTCTGGTTTAAAATTTCTCGATGCCATATCTCCTTTTTGAACACCTGGTAATCGTATTGTAACATTACCACCTTCAAATTTATCTCGTTCCTCAATCAATGCTAAATTTCCGAATTCTGTTATTTTACGACGATTTATAAAATCCTATAAAATAAAATAATTTATAGAAAGAAACAAAAAACAAAAAGAAAAACATTTGTTTGCTGTTTTTCCTTTTTAAATACTAACATCCAATCCATCTAAACTATGATTTTGTGTTATTACAAATTTTTTTAAAAGTATTCCCTCTTTAACATTATAAATACAAACATTTTTCGATTTTCCAGCCGCTAATAAACATTCACCATCTGCAGAATATGTTATTGATGTAAAACATCTGTGAAAAAATAAATAAAAAAAATAATATAAACATAAAAATTTAATAAAGAAAAAAACTAAATCTTTTTACTTACTTGCCCTGCAAATTCTTTTTTGCGGTTATTAAATCAACTTCAGAAACACCACTTCCTAAATCATTTCTGCCTTCTATGCTTCCGATTTGTTGTGCCTCTTTTACATTGAAAAATTGAATGTGCCCATTGATTGTTGACACAGCAAACTAATAAAAAATAAATATATTTTATAAAAAAAAATAATTGGATATCATTAATTTTAATGTTGATGGTCTCGGTTAGAATCAATCACAGAAGTGAATTGAATTACTGGCCAAGTGTCTGTAATCATGTGTTGGCCACCGGGAACGTAGTTTGACATTAACATCTATTTAAATACGGCACTAAATTTGCAGGGGAGGTGTGGGTTTGAGTGATCAATTAGGAAATTAACATTTAACTCTACCTACCTATGCTTGTACCGACAAAACTGACGCAGTTGGCTTAAGAATTTAACAAATATTAAACTCGAATTTCTTGGTATGAGGAAGTTTAGGTAGAATGAAAATGGAGAAATAACTACATCCTGTTGAAACCCTTATTGCTTACAGGAAAATCAAATCACAGTAGTGCAGTTGGTATATTGATTTGTTTCCCTTCAAAGAAAATCGATAGCATATCAAATAATCACAGCGAGATTCAAGAGTACTGTTAAATGCGTAACAATAGTTCAAATTTACGCACCTACGGAGCAGGCTTCGTCTGATGATAAGAAGTATCTAAAAGTCAACTTCCACAATCCAAAGCCTTATTAAGTTTAAGAGATATGATATGGTCATATGCACGGGTGACGTTAATGCAAAAATTGTCTCGAACAACATGGGTCAGTAGTCTGATATTGGTAGACACAGAGTAGGTGATATGATCAATAATGGTAGTATATGATAGCCGTCGACGAGACTTGAACACAGTTGCAGGCGGCGCATGAGACAAGTCGGTGGGAACGATATTGGTTTCATTAGTTATGAAAGGAAGGATTGGATTAGTAACGATAGGGACTATAATAATGCGATCGACCAACAGAATCTGCAAACACAACACGGTCAATTGGTCAAAGAGGTTAATAAAAGTGCACAGCAAATTAGGCGTAATTTTAAACATTGCAGTTCGGGCGCAACCCACTGCAAATTCAAACAATATGACGAATAATTACCGGCGTCGATAACATATCATCCGAAAATTTGTAAGTGGACTTGGATGGCATTACGTCGAATTTCGATCCCATTATTATGTAAAGTATGGTTGTCTGATAATATTTCAACCTTGTGGAAAGATGGATTAATAATTAAATTGCCGTAAAAGGTTAACTGGTATCATATTGCTGAACATGATCAACGAGGTTATAGCTATTATCGTGCACGACAGGATCCATTCAATTTCACAATCAGTTGTTCGAAGAGAACAGGCAGGTTTCAGGCCTGGTATGTCTTGCACAGACCATATCAATATATTAAGTATTATCATATCAATATATTAAGGATTATTGTTGGGCAGTCGATTGAAAGGCAAACGTCATTGTATATGTTATTTGTCGAATTCAGGGAGGCATTCGATAATATTGAGTGTGGTATGTTGTGGACAATTCTAGAAAGTTATGGAATACCGTCTAAGGTGATAAACATGATCCGCCGTCTATATCGGGATTCGCAATATAGAGATCTGAATCGTGGAAGCTTTAGTGATATTTTTAATGTACATTCGAGTGTAAAATAGGAGTGCATACTCTCACTACGATTGTTCCTGCTCGTTTTGGACTGGGTTGTGGATCAAAGTAAACTCTGAGCAACATTGTGTTAGAAGAGAATGGAGTGAAGTGAAAGTACGGGCCAGAAATTGCGAACAATGGTAATTCTTCGTTAACGCCTTATTGTCGCTCGTAGAGTAAAGCTCGAAATGATGGTGAATTTTAATCTAATAAGTGTTTACATAGTAAATCAAATTTAATAGTAGCCGATATGGGGACTATTTATTTTGAACTATTGCGTTCAATTTCAATGAAAAAAAATATAATTTATTACCAGGTACAGAGATTATATGCGCCAGATGTCGTAGGTATAAAAGAAATTCAGTTTTTTAGTTAATTATTAAATTATAATTGTTGCCACATCGGCAAATGTAATGCGTGAGACATTACGTATATATATATAACATATATATTTATGTAGAAGATGTGATGCCACTAAAGACTTGATCATAATATACATCAATTTTAAGAACTTTTCATTCAAGACACATATTAACATACGAATTATTCCTCAGAATCTCAATTTGTAATATCAATCGGAACAATTTTACAGTTGGTTTTCAAACACTTACACAACCATTCCTTACGTTAGTTAATATCGAATTATTTGTACACAAGCGGAAAAACTTAACAGCTAAACATAACTTATTTAAATTAAATATTGAAATACTACACAAAATATGTTCTCATAAAATTTACTTCTTCTCCATTCGGATGAAAAGCAACTGATGTAACATCTGTTAGCACTTCAATTGATTCGTGTTCACTGGACGATTCCAAACAATTCCATATTTTAATTGTTTTATCCCATGAACCAGATATTAAACAAGATGTGGTTGCTATTGATGGAAATGCTAATGTAACAACTGGTCCCTCATGACCACTTAATATTTCTAATAAACGACCTAATTTCATTGACCATAAATAAATTTCAAAAACATCTTGACCGCCGGCCACAACTAATTCACCAGAATGATCAAGAGCAACACATGCAAATTGTACAGGCCGCGGTGATGTAAATGTGCGAAAATTTCGATATCTAAAATATTACAAAAATATTAATTAGTTTAAAAAAAAATCTTTCGAAAAAATATGGAAAAAAAATAAACGCACACAAACAAAATAACTTACCGAATTATATCATATGCTCTTACTGTTCCATCTAATGAAGCACTAACTAGAAATTTTTTATTTGTACTAAATTGTACAGATGTTACAGCACTAGAGTGTTCATTAAATGTAACAAAACAAAAACCATTATTAACATTCCATAATTTTACTTTTGAATCTTCACCACCTGTTGCAATATATTGTCCATCTGGTGAATATGCAATTGAACTCATTTCACATGCATGTCCTTGTTGTTTCATCACATATTGTTCACCTAATCGAAAGTATTTCTATTAATTATTTAAAATTAAATACACAAAACAAATAATAAATTGTATATTCTTTAAATTTACTTTGCCATTCCCAAACGAGTAATTGTCCTAAACCAGTTACACCTAATGCAATCCAATCACCAGTTATATTAAAACAAACAGTTTCAATACTATATTCAGATATACTTAAGGAATGTATCATTGTTACATCAGGTAATTCATGTAAATAAAATGAACCATTTGAATAACCTGTTATTAATAATTTTGATTTTTTATGATAACCCGATGTTGTTAGTGTTACATTTTTATCGGTTTTCTTTAATTCATTTAATAAATAATGTCGATTATTACGTGTATAATAAAATGGATGTCTTATTTTGTTTGTAGTAATTAATTTTCCCTGTTCATCACGTTCGTCGGTCTAATTGAAGAATGAAAACCAAAAAAAAAAAAAATTAATTGATAATTTACAGAAATTATTGAAAATTATATACTTAAATTCATGTCACTTACTTCATTTGATCCATATGTAAATTCTGTTTTTTCTTGTTCTTTTCTAATCTCTTTCTCTGTTTTTTCTAACAAATTTTCATTAACAATATCATCTTCATCATCATCTTCATTAATATTATCTCTATGTCTTTTCACGGACGGTTCCATTGAATTTGTTTCATTTGAAGCCAATTCTAATTCTGAAGACTTAATACTGCAATGCCAAATGCAAAGCTTTAACAAAAAAAAAAAAAAAACAGTTTAAATACAAAAATAGACAAATAAAATAAAAAGTTAAAAATAAATACAAGCGAATGGGAAAACTTATCATAGATGTGGAATATCTATAAAATAATGTACCTGTCCATTTTTGGCAACTGTATATGCATTTAAACTATTTTCCTCAAAAAAACAACCAACAATTGCATCTGAATGACCACCCAATAGATAGGGACGAAAATTTTTATAAACATCAACACCATAAATTTTTGTTGAATTATCCTTAGAGCCAACGGCTAATATATTGGAATCACATGACCAATCAATCCACGTAATATCATCGTGTGCACCAAAGAAATATCTTCGCAATACAAAACTATTATATTCTCCAGTTATTTCTCCAGGTGTTTTAAATATAAACACTGTAAACCAAAAAGAATTTCTAAAATTATTTATATTAATGAATAATAAAAAACAAAACTAAATACCCATATTTTCTTTAGCAATTGCAAAATATTTTCCATCTGAACTAAATTTAACACATAATGCTGGTGAACTAAATTTATAAGTATGTATTACAGAATGTGACACCATACTAATCATTTGTGATTCACCTTTTTCATTAACAACAACCAAAAGACATCCATTTGGTGATAAACCTAGTGCTGTATAATTGTAGTTACTTTCTAACGATAATGTTTTTGCTTTATTACTGTAATTAAAAATCTTCAATATTTTTAAATCTTGGTGGTATAATACAAAGAAAAAAAAAACAACTTACTTTTTCAAATCATAAATTGTTATTTTATTACCCACAGGACTGATTATTGAATTACCATCTGGTGTAAATATAATATTTCCTTTACGGTAAATGGTTCCCAAAAGATTTGTAAACTAAAATCAATGGGGCAAATGATTAATGATACAGTAAGTTTAATATATTCTTACAAATCTTATCATCGTACTAACTGTAGTTAGTACGATGATGAAATTGTAAGAATAATTAAAATTACATATTTTTCATAAACATTATAGTCAAGGTGATGAATGGACTGACCGACTATTAAACAAAGTTACTCAACCAAACTTTACCTCAATGCGGTTTCACTGAAACCTCGATCACGATATATGTCCGTAATGGTGTGTGATCGAGGCTACGAAAATGGTGATAATGTCGTGTTTCTTGAAAAAATATCTCAACATCAAACTAGGTAGCTGAGGATTTATATATTTTCCAGTTGGCAAATCATAGTTATTTGCGTTTACATTTGATGTTACGTGCATATTTGAAACGGCAAATTAATATTGTAATACCGCAATATGTGCCATCGAGGCGTAAAGGTTCCGATATGATACACAAAATTATAATAAGAATTCAGATCAAATAGAATTGGAAACATTTAAGCATAGACCGGCCGATGACCGATCACCATATCCAAAATTTTATAGTATATCATCATCAAACAATAACTACACAATAACTATTAGTTAATCAATATTATTATTTACCTTATATGCGAATTTCATTGTCAAACACTTTTATACTCTTCTTAAATATATTTAAAAATTAAAATTAACTTTTGACAAAATCAAAACAATATTTAAAGGCAAATTGAGGTTATATTTACAGATAAATGTCATTCAAGCATGTTTCGTTAAATTTTTGAAACATTCACAATGCATTGCTATTTCTTCGACATGCGGTATTGGCTAATATATTATTTATTTTATGTAGTATTGGTTACATACAAGATGCAGGGATTCTTGTTGTTTTGCTGCTACGATCCTGATGCGCACCCGTCGTGGTAGCGCAGTGGTTAAAGCACTAGACTAGAACGGCGGTAGACCGGAGTTCAAGCCTCACTGTAGACAAAATGTACAAAAAAGAATTGTAAATTGTAAATTTATCACTTTGTGACTTAACCAGAGGTTGAAAGACTATTTGGGTCAAACTGGCCTTGGTCGTTACAGAAAAAATAATAATAATAATAATAATAATCCTGATGCGCTATCTGCTGCACAGAATTTATTATTTGTTTGAAATGCTAACATTCTACACAAATGGTACAGAAGCTATTATTTGTATAGATCTCTAACTGGTTGAGTTTTTCTATTTGTATAGAATTCAGAGATTCTATACAAACAATAAATTCAACTAAAAAAAAAAAACAATTTACTACTAAATGTATTAGGATCGCAGATATGTAGCAGATAACGTATCAGGTTCGAACACATTCTACCGCCAGTGGATTACACGATACATAATGAGCTATTTTAACTCGTTGACGTAACATGAAATTGTTGAAATATACGGTTTTCGTTGTTCGACGGCCCGTTACGTGTTATATAGTGTAACTTCGTTGAATGATGCTGATGATTCTGCTATAATGTATATGTTCGTGTCGATCGAGGTATTTATATTCTAATTTTTGATAAGAATAGTAAATACCTTATTTGATCGTTTAATGACGAGCACCTTCGTATGGCGGACTTGACAATTTTATTGTATTTTTTCGAACGAAAACGTGTGAGCACGAATTAAGATCACGATAAAAATGATTAGTTACTTGATTGAATGACAGTAAAAACGTGAATTATTTTAATTTATTTAAAATGTTTAATTTTGTATTTATATATGATTTTATGGTTGGTTTGCAGTGGCGGATCCGACTAAGCCTTCGAAGGATCCCAATTAGCACGTAGGTGCCGTTTTGATACCAC